>VKOC01001622.1:0-87249 GCA_009364415.1 Spea multiplicata
AGGGGCAGCTTTGTAAATCTGGGTACAGATAGGGAAGGAATGGGTCCTAGAGAAGTTGGTTGACAGATGCAGAAGTACCCAGGCACCCCATGTAAAAGGGGTTCAGGGGTACTGAAGGGGGAGGCTGGGGTGCCAGGGAAGTTAGTTGAGGGGCACTGAAGGGGGTGCCAGGGATGTTAGTCAAGGGTGCAGAAGGACAGCCAGGGGCAACAAAGACGCTGGCTGGGTAAACAAGGGGCAGGCAGAGGTCCCAGATGAGTTGGCTGGTGGATAAAAAGGGCACACAGGGGCAGCAGGGAAGCCAGCTGGTTTGGGGCAGATGCCAGACCTGGGAAGAGATGGCACCGGATCCCAGCCAGAGGATGATCGGTAATGACAGGTGTCGGTACCAGGGGATGAGAATAGGGCCCGCCGGCAAACAATAGCCCTCCGAGGAGCCCAGACCCCCCAAGGAAAGGACCGGAAGGCCACAAAATGAGTCCTGGGGGTCTGTCAAAACTATCCCTACGGTAACAGACACTCACCGAACTTCCGGCGGCTGCGTCACTGCCGCACCGAACCTGACCCAATCTCGCGAGATTCCGCCAGGTGATTGGCCACGGGGCGGGCTTGGAGTCATGTGACCAAATTGCAGTGAGAGGGGGAGGAACTCCGCGTCATGTGATGTGATCAGAACCAGAGGGGAGGGGCCAAAACGATGTAAGGGAGAAGCAATGGCCGCTGTAATAATTCTAAAAAATAATAAAACACGGAAAGCAATAAAATAATACAAAATGGTGTGAAAAATAATAATAATAAACCAAATAATACATAAAAGGTGTGTTAATTAAATAACATTTCTAATAAACATTTGCATTGAGAAAAGCAAAAATCCCACTGACAGAGGTAGAGCTCAAGGAGGGGCCGCCGGATAAAATGTCAAGATCAGGACTGCCCCACGCAGAGCAAGACAGTTGGGAGGCACCCCCTTTGCATCAGGTTCCTTAATTCTGGTGTCATAGCCTGGCGCTCTGCCGACCCACTGGCCACCGTAGTCCGCAGCATTGTCCATTCTATCCCGCCAATAATTGACTGATTTGCTTTCATAGAATCTTAATTTTATCTAAAAAGAGTGACATAACTGTGTGCTCTGGGTTGTAAGCTCCTATGATCAGCGCCCTCCTCACCTGATGTTTCTGTATGTCATCTTGTTACATTATATACTAATTGTTACCCTGTCTACCCTTTGTACAGCGCTGCGGAATCTGCGTAGTTACATTAATAATGCAGGCCCAAAGGGACACTCGGCGCCGACCCGCTGCCCGGCTTTCAGACCCTTTTACGGCAGTCACTTTTGGCCAAACTTATGCAAAACACAAATGTTATGATACGTAATACAGATAAAATGTGATTCTTTTTTAACATTTTGTTACAGGGCGGTGTAGTTAAGGTTAACTGTGTGTTACATGCAGGGGTGGGCGGGGTCAGGCTCTTGCGTTGTTGTTACAGCACCTGTCATGGGACAGGGTGACCTCTCCCCCTCCCCTCTGTAGCCGCCATTTTGGTGAGGGCGGCACATGCGCAGTGAGTTGGTAGCGCCCGCGCCGCGCAGCTTGGAGACCCCGTGTATCAGCAGCTAATGGCGGGCGGTGTGTGAGGCGCTGAGCGGAGGTGAGAGAGAACACGGGCAAACGGGGGTTTGGAGAAAACTAGCATGGGGCAGCGGGGTAGGTAGAGTTTGAAAATGAGGGGCAAACTGGGGAGCGTGGGTAAACGGGGTGGGGGAGACGGGTAACTAGGCCCAGAGAGCATGGGAGATAGAGGAGAGGACAGGAAAATGAAGGCCCTGGGGTTAATATAGAGTATTGGGGGGGGGCTGAGGGTAGGAGGAAGTATGGAAAGGGGGGCCTGAGGGTAGGAGGAATTGTGGAAAGGGAGGCTGTTGTGGTAATAATAAAGCATCGGGAAGTGTGGGGCCTTAGGGTAAGAGAGGCTATTATAAGTGGGGGTTCTGGGGTAATAAAAGCGTTCGGTAAATAGACCGGTCTGGAGTGAGGGAGTCTGAGGACTGTAGGATCTTGGGGTGCCCTATGGGGTGTGAGTGCAAGGATGGGAGCACGAAGGGTTAATGGATCATGGGGATGTGGGTTGGAGGCATCTGAGGGGGGATGCTGGGTAATGAGGGGGCAGCGGTTGTGGGTTAGTAGGGGTCATAGCATGGATGTCAAATGATTGGGGATATTGCCGTCTACCCCATCATATATCACATGTGCATTGGTGTACAGCGCCAAGTACATCATGCCATTCATCGCACATCACTGCGCGGAATGCCTTCGATGGATTAGTTGGTCGCTGACTAAACCACCATATAATGGATCTAGGTCCCCTGTGTACCCGCTATAAATTTTAACAGCGTGAATGTATAGCACCGAGTATACCTCCCCTCTAATCCAGATATTAGACCAGAGAACACGCGGGAAGTATACATCCCGGTATAATCGTGATCTATACTGGGATTCATCAGGTTAAAGTACTAAACGGTGCGACGGTCAGGCCTCGTACGCCATCTGCTGCGATCCGTGGCTTTACGGACGATCCGGAAATTAAGAAATAAAGGCCTTTTTATTGTCCACGAGAAAAAAAAATATTTCAGAAGCTTCTGAGAAATCTGAATTTCCAGCAATTTGATTTTTTTGTGTGATTTCTTTAACATTTTTTATTATTGAAAGTAGGTTATTTTTGCTGTTCTGATAAGCGCGCTGTACTTTTAAGGCACTGCTTTGGTTACGAACGCCGAGTTTGACAATTCCGAGGCTTCCGATTTTGTACCGATAGAAATTCTTTGTAGCGTTAACATGAAAGGGGGGGGGGGCTTCAAAATGTGCGAAACCCTGAATTGGAGAAATTTCCAATCAGAATAGCAATAGTCTGAATGGGTTAAACTGGTAGGGATGTTGCTATGGTTACACTGTATGAAATGTATATATTTTGAAGCATGTTACATTTGAATACATTGTAACCAGCGAGTAAACCCCCCCCCTTGGATTTTGCGGCCCCTATTTTTGGGGAGCAGAGGAAATTGCCGGCGTTACAAGCTGGACTTTGTCGTGTGAGGTCAGAGTAGCTGTCGATGTGTTGCGATGTGACACGCAAGGGAAGGATGTCTCCTTTGCGTGTTAAACCTTTGCTTATACTGGTTGTTGGCTCAGCGCCTGACTGCTGTTGCATTGTGGGAAGTGGTTGTTAAGGAGGGTCATGTGACTGGATTAGCAACAGAGACTTTGATTTTGTTATCTGATGTTAATTGTGGTTTAAAAATAACCACAACTAGTAACACCCCACACACACAGGGGCCTCGGGGGTTAAAATGCGATGCAGTTAAGCTGGTGAGGAATATAGCCGTGAAAAATTAGACGGGACTCCCCAAACTTGGGGTACTTTGACACAGCGGCGGGAGAAGCGATATATATGTCCGTATTGAGTGACAAATCCCCAATATTTATGTCTCAGGTGCTTTGAACTTTTAGTGCCGTCATCCGTGATGTATTTATCTTCACCCTTTGCATCGTGTTCCTTAATGCTGATGTCATATCCCGGCGCTCAGCATTGGGTGGAAGTGAACTATGGGGTCTGTGCCGACCCGGTGTGCTCCTCTGTTGTGTCATCAGGCCGGTTGGGGGGGGGCAGTGATCTATAAGATTATTCCTCCCCATTAGTTTACCTCTCCTCTATTAAGTTGTTGTCTTTTTGTGTGACTTATTTGTAACAAACCTGAAATGTTCATCAAAAGTTTCAAAACAAGATATGAGATAATGAAATTCTGAGTTTGGTTTTTAGCGTCTTTTATATAAATGAAGATGGGCTTTGCTTTATCTGAAGCAGTACATTTAAGTGATAGACGTGGATAAGTATTTAGACAGCGAGGCCCTCATGAGAGGAAAAAGCAGAATAAGTAGTTAGGGTGTTTTTTGTGTACGCGCTGCTATTATAATGTGTGGGGCGTCCCGGGGCACCTGTGTGCGGCTTCGTTCTGTTGGTTGCTCTAAGCAGGTATCCCTGGAGCCGCCTTTCCTTCCCGGGTGCCGCTGGGTGAGGCTCGTAAATCAAACGGCAGTAACTGAGGAAGCTTTTCTCGGGTACCTAAAATAAACCGCCACCGTCCGTTACTTCAACAAACCGAGCGACCTTTAGTTTTTGCGTCAGCGGGCGGCACAACCGGATGGAACCCGCCGGCACCTGACCTCCGTGTGCTGCGCTGCCTCGTTCCAGAGACCTCTCGAATGTCATCTCACCAGGGGGGGGGGCACTCACCTGACACAAAGGCAGTCCTTCTGCTGAAGCTGCCTTCCACCATGGCCTGGCCATTCTTGTCACTGATTGGCTGCTTGAAGCAGCCAGTCGGTGTCAGGAAAGCATTCCCATTGAAGTCAATGCTGGCCCGTAGCTGTTCCGCGAGCCAGCAATGGCTGGTGGTAAGTATATCATGCCGTGGAGATGTTTTGGGCAGAGAAGGGGCAAATACACGGGGGGGGGGGAATCTGTAGAACCTCACTATATACATTTGCAAGGGTAACGCTGCGTAAATTCAAAGGGGCCACACAGCTGTCATATGCGTCGGTGTATATCATGGTGGAGTGACCCTTTAAATAGTGCATTGGGGTAATAGCGGCGGCTGTCAGGATAACGCGGTCTCGCAGGTGCTTTAAGCCGATACACCGCTGACACTTTCTACTTTTTACTTAGATCAGCAGGGAGAAGCAGGACCCTCTTCTGCATCAATTATAGGTAAAACCCTATTTAATAATTGTATCTGAAATGCGCTTGTTGTTGCCGTTGTGTTGCATGCTGCTTTGCGCTGCTGTGTTATTGTGTGTTAGGTTTATTCTCTAAAACACAACCTGTGAGGTTGTAAGTTGTGCTCACCCCCTTTTAAATGTGCATCTATATTAACTTAGAGACTTAATTCCCGGTGTCGTGACAGAGGGGCCTTATTAAAATAGGGAAACCTCTCCTCCTGGCTCGTTCCATGGCTCATGTCTCGCATTTATTTTCTCTCAAGAGCCAGGGGCCCTAAAATACCACACATTGAATTTATTGGTGATAATATGCGTTTTGTTCGCTTTTGGGCACTGCGTGTCAGTTAGAAGCCCTCCATCCCCGATAAATTATCCTTTAAAAAAAAAAAATCACAATGTCCAGGATTCCAGGTCCACGACATGGCACGGAGTTGGCAATGAAAGGACTGTGGGCTTGCGGGGTCTATGCGTTCCTGGCATTACGTGCATCATTGCATCGCATGCTGTCCTGCGCCTCGGCTGCTGGCTTTACGGCTCGCTCTGTGTGGCCCGGCTTCTGCTGCTCTTTACCAAACTGAATATTTATTTTCAGAATTGCAGTGTGGGGGCAAAAAGCATCCATGCAATGGCGGAAGGTGCCAGTCCTCAGCCCACTGAAACCCAGCTTGAGAGCGTGGAGTGCGGTTCTCCTGGTATGCCGCCGTTTCTATACCTTTTCAGTAGGTTAGCGAGTGTCCCGGTTAGTACGGCTGTGCCGATAAGTAGCGTCGATGCATCGGGGTAAATGCTCTGCAGGTAGCAGCGTAGAATGAGAGGAGCCTCTGTCTATTCCTGGCAGGCTGATATTAAATGGCAGCCCTCACCAGTAGGTGGCGTTTCTCATTTTCAATGCCAACCCCCGAGAGGTATAGACCATGGGCGTCCAACCTGCGGCCCTCCAGCTGCTGCAGGACTACATCTCCCATAATTCTCTTTCAGCTAAGAGGCCGGCTGAGGAGGATGGGAGATGTAGTCCTGCAGCAGCTGGAGGGCCGCAGGTTGTACGCCCCTGGTATAGACCATGCGTAGCTTTCCAGTGAGCAGAAATTTCACAATGTAGAGTCATCATAACCTCACTTTTTTGGCTTTTTTTGGTTGCTAAATTTGTCATGCATTTTTAAAAAAATAAAGATTTAGTAAAGCTTCATGGGACGCTAGCTGTCCATATGGGCCGACCTACAGAAATCTGTGAGACAACTTGCTCTTCTAAGCGTCACTGTGGTTCCCTTCACCACAAGCGAAGCAGGTTAACTATTGGTTGATACAGAAACCTGATGAAGTGTTGACCTCACAGAATGTAACCTCTCCCAGTAGAGCTAAAAGAATTATGGCCGCTGCCAGAAAACAGAGGGCCCTCTCTGCAGTGTGTATAATATATAGAATTATACATTTCCCCTTCAGCAATCATGTTGAGAATGCGCTTTAGGTTTGTAAAATGTTTCAAATTGGATGTTTGTTCTGTCTTGGCTTTTCAGATTTATCCTGTCATTTCTTTTACCTGGAACATAAGTTATCATTTCGCCCTAATATTGGCTGCTTTGTGCAATTATAAAACAAATAAACTTGTTTGCATGTGGTGACGCGTACCTGCTGTGGTTTGCTTGATGATACAATGTTACTTTACAGCATTTGTTTTGGCTTGATACCTTCTGTGTGTGTCGGGGTAAATCGCTGCTCTGCGAACTAGCTGCCGTGTACCCTAATCCTGCATGAGCTGCTACAGAGGGGGTCATGTGACATCACATGACCCCGCTGAGCACCCGTCTCCTTAACGGTGTGTAGAGCCTGTTATCCTTATGTATAATTTGACATAAAATATTAATCTGTCCAGAAGAGGTCCCGGTCGGCTCTCTAGCTCCATGAAATGTTCTGATCGAGTTCTCCTGTCCTATAACCCAAGGTAGAATACCCAACCGCATCTGTCAAATCTGCCCTAATATCCCTAAAATAAGATATTCAATGTGTTTATGTATTTCCCATTGTGTACACTTCATTCGCATATTATACAAAACATCGGGTTGTAAGAGTCTGTTAAAAATAGAATCTTTTTTTTAGAAAAAAATGCATAAAATGTATTGTAACCGGACCTGTGATTTCTGTACATATAGATCTGTTAGTGATAATCAAGCCTGGCAGCAAATGCCGTTCTCTATATAGCTGCGACCATATTTATTTGTGAGCTTGTATAAAGTTAATGATTTGCGTCCGTAACCTTGTCCATAACCTAAGGCAGCGTAGAACGTAAATAATAATTCCCCTTAGGATGTCTCATCTTATTAAATGGATCTGAACCGACTTCCTACAGACACATGCGGGTAAAAATGTTCCGATAACTGATTTATTTATTTTTAACTAGTCGGTTGCCAATAGTTTTTCTCATGGCTGTAACATGCTGTTCCGAAGGGACTCTATGTCCGGTCTGTTGCTTTTTCGAGCTGAACGTGAGGATTGATATTGTGCAATGAATGCGTTTCTGGCATTCCGTCCCATGTGTTTTCTTTTAGATTGGTTTTCTTTAATGTTTTTAGGGTTTAGTTACGCACTAAGAATGTAACCATTGGAAAGATTAGTGTTTATAGCTTTTATGTATAATGCTAAATGTTTCTATTTTTGCTGTTTCCATGTATCAGCATCAATTGGAGATGATCAGAGTGGTGAAGATACGCTGAAAAATCTTAAACCAACAAGCAAAGAATTCAGAAAAACCTGGGGTTTTCGCAAAACTACCATCGCTAAGCGCGAAGGAGTCGGCGACCTCGACATGGAGATGCCAGAGTCTTCCCAACAGACGGGCCCTTCTCTGAGACGGAGCGGCAGACAGCCAAAGCGCACCGAGCGCGTAGAAGAGTTTCTTACAACAGTTAGAAGAAACAGGGGGCGGAAAAGCGCGACACAAGAGGATTCGAGCGACCGGGCGTGTCCGGTAACCGACGCAGAAACTGCTTCGGAAGGCAGCGTGGAGAGCACACCAGATGCAAAGTCTGATAGGAGGGCCAAGGGGGACGAAACGGAGACCAAAAAGGAAGAGGATGACAGTTCGGACAGCGATGGGATGACTCTGAAAGAACTGCAGGCGCGGCTGCGAAGCAAACGCTCTGATATCCCAGCCACTGAAACGGTTCAAGAACCGGCTATAGATGCCCCAAAGAGCAGTTGCCCAAACGCCCCAGAGTGCTCTATACGCACGAGGAGCGCTAACCGCGCCGCGCAGAGTCAGCAGCAGATGGTGGAAGCCCAGAGTCCCCGTCCGGCGGAGGACATAAAGAAAGAGGATACAGAGAAAAGCCCCAGAAATAAGCCGGAAAGTGAGATTTATGATCCGAATGCTCTGTACTGTATCTGCCGACAGCCTCATAACAATAGGTACTGAACAACACCTGCTTTCCCATGCCGTTCAGCTCTTTCTTGCAAGCCGATTCATGGTTGATTTGACAGATTTTTATATAATGTGTGTGTGTGTGTGTATAATTTAACAAACAATTTGCTACCAGTCATCCCCGTAGTTACCTCTCTTCCCAATTTCTTAATACGTTTCTGGCCCGTAGTTGATTATTTTGAATTGCCTTTTCCAAGGTAACGCAAATGGCTGTGTGATTGAGGGGTATGGGTTGAATAAATGCCCTACATTTCATTTAATATTCTCGCCCCCTTTCGTTTTAGGTTTATGATTTGCTGTGACCGTTGCGAGGAGTGGTTTCATGGAGACTGCGTCGGCATCTCTGAGGCACGTGGCCGTCTCTTGGAAAGGAATACGGAGGATTATATTTGCCCAAACTGCACGTTGTTGCAGACGCAGCCTCAGAATGCAACAGACGTTGATACCAAGGAGCAGATTCCTGGAGAAACAGCCACAGTCTCCCAGCCTTCTGGGACCGCAGACAAACCTTCAGAGGATCAAGGAATAAAAGGCAGAATTGAAAAAGCTGCCTGTCCGAGTGGGAAGAAGAAACTGAAGATATTTAATCCTGTAAGTAGGGCACGTATCTATTCACTTTTTAATGCCATTGTGGTATATAAACCTGTGTATTAAGCATTGTACCACAATGTTGTTTTGATTATCTTCCTGAGTAGTTAAATCATTTTCCTGTTTCTGGCATTAGTAATGGATGCTCTGTAAAAGCTTGCAGCAGTGTGCATGATCTAGTAATCCAAAAAAGGATTATTTAGGAGAAGCAAGGCTTTTTGTGTGGCAGAGTAAGAGTGCATTCTACCTGCTCTATTCTGTAGATGGCTGAAGCCCCTGAGGTGGCCAAATGCATTGGCCCGGGCTGCTCCAACCTGGCCCTTCAGGATTCCGTGTACTGCAGCCATGACTGCATCCTTAAACATGCTGCAGAGACCATGAAATCCCTCAGCACAAGCAAGGAGGTCAAACCCAAGGAGAAGGTGAAGGTAAAAGTGGAGAAGAAAACCTCCCCCAAGCCGCAGGTAAGAAGCAGAGGCAGCCCATCTTCCTGTGGGATGTGATACTAGAAATAATTACACAAATTTAAGGGGAATGTTTTTTGCAGCTTGTGCTACAAATTATATGGGAATTAATTTGGGGAAGGAGCAGTAGACGGACTGAAAAGGGAGCTCAAAGAGGAAAAAGTCATAACGTATCTGTGGGTCTTAGTGGATCAAGGTCCAAATAGCAATTTGCCCCTAGCCTATTGTTTTTCCTTTTTTTGTATTTTGTAACTGGGAAAAAATTTCTTTTAATTTGAATAGCAAAAAGCTATTATTAAAGCGATTATTGCAAAATCTAAATACAATTGCATCTGCTTTACTAAGTGTCTTGGTTACAGCTGTTTCATGTGGCCCTATGTACCTGAGTGAGCAGCCGTTTAGTGTGATTTTTGGGGTAGGAGCATCTCCAGGCTAAGGGTGTCATGGAAGTCTAAATATGCTTCTATCTGAACAATATCTCAGCTTCCTCCACAAAGCAATGCATTTGGAAGTAAAGGATAAAAACTTTATGTAATAAAAACCTTACATAAGCATTTGGTGCTGTATAAAGGTTTATTCAGTGAAGCTTTTACCCTTTGGCACCTGGTTTCATTAACTCCGTGGAACTGGTTAAAAAAGCAAGTTATATCTTCTCTCCACTTCTGCCTTTAATGTCTTCCCCTGTTTAATGCATGATTCTTAAAGATACATAGAATAATGGAATCTCTGCAGTAAGTGGATTCTATTCTATTCTATAAAATAACCACAGACTAGTCTCTAGAAAGTGTATCCTTCAGGATACCCGGCCGTTGCTGTCAGGTACTCCTCTTGTTCGTCTCGAGGAGGTTCTGCGTTAGACTGCGCTCATTTGCCTTCTCTCTATTCCAGATGCCCGTGCAACCCCCTGCTGTGCAGACGGCTCCTCCAGAGCAGAGTGAATCCACAATGAAGAAAGTCTTGGTCATTATCCCAAGAGTGGAGCCCGAAGCGCCCATCGAGCAGATAGTTCATACCACCCCTTCCTGGGAGAGCGACCATGATTACATTGCAGTAAAGCATGAAAAGACCCCTGCCATTTCATCCACAATATTTTACAAATGTATGTATCACAGAGGAACTTCCCCCGTAAACAAACACCCACTAGTGTCACTTTCATGTCCCCTCGCACATGGCTTTGTTGCACTGGTTAATTCGTATTTTTTTCTTCATTATCTTTGTCAAATTCCCTAGTAACACACAACACTAGAAAAACTTATTTTTTGATTGTGGTTAAGGGTAGTATTTGTAGGTTTTGTAAGGTAAGTATGGGTACAGCAAGAAGCCGGCATGCTGTTGTGATCTCTATACTGTAGATTAACATGCTTCTTTACATGAAAACAAGAGTCATGCTGGGTTGATCTCAAATGATGACCCAATAAATGTCGGGATATATGGGTAGGATACCTTTCAGGATCAGTCAGATGTTGGTTTCAAAAATCACTTCATACCTGTAACATATTAACATATACTTGACATGTATTTTCACAGGGTCTCCTTGAAGGTCACTCAAGGCCTCTTGGTTGGTTTTGCAATCTTATAATTTGGCAGAGATTAGATTCAGGGTATTTGGAGTAAGACAGCAGCGCCAGATCAGTGGAATACTTAAAGCGTGAATGTATTCTTGGAGATAATGTTCATCGGAATCCCTCCCCAAATGCTCAAATTTAACAAATTCACCCTGGTCTAGCAGAAAGCTTCTTGTTTTCTATGGTTCGTATATTCTTGGGGATGGAGTGGTTGCCGATGAAATCTCAATTATACCCTGTTACTCTGTGCATGGAATATGGTTTTTATTATAAGTAGAGGGTTTCTAGAAGCAGGTGTAGCTTAAACCTAGACCTGGGGCTGCCTTCATACTTTATCTATAGAAACCGCGGGCTGCTGCTCAGACACGGCCACCTTATAGAAACTGTATTGCACAGGACTTCAGTGAATGAAGTGTTTCTTTCGCATTAATGTGAATTGCATGAAGATCTTTCTTTTTTTTTTGTCCAGTCAGAATCTGCTTCAGGTAAGTGATCATCCTACATATTGTCAGTATTTCTGAGCAAATTATTAAAAGAATGATTGTATCTCACCCTCTTGTGAAACTCTGTTTGTATGCACACTGATGTCAATGTTACGTCCATGACTTTGCCTGTCAATCATGTTCTACTGTCTGCAGCTACTGTGGCCGACACGGACAATCGTCTTCTCGTACCCGGAACGTCCCCTTCCTCCTCTTGTAATTTAGGGTCGGATGCCCTCCTCCTTCGCCTCCCTTCTAGGCAGTACCTTGCGGTTACCCCTCTGCCGTGTAGCCCTAGTTTCAGCTCGCCTGCTGCCGGAAGCCTGATGACCCCGCTGACTGATCTTTTTGGCTTAGCTGGGAAGGGGACATATAAACGTGTCAGGGATTCGCTACAAACCAAAATGACCACCGAAGGTTTTTGTCTTCCAGACCTTTCCTGTAACTCAACAAGCTGCACAACTCCAGTCTCTTGAGGGTTTAACCCTTCATTCTCATTTGTAATGCCTGTGTTCGAGCTGGAGAACATTTATACAGTTTCATGGTTGCCTCCCTCAAGGACTAGAGTTGTGCTTCCTTGAGACATGTAGTCCGGGGTTATAACCGGCCGATTCTGTAGAAGGATTGCCCGTGCCCCTGTGCTTTATCCTGGTAAAAGATAAATAGATGTATGGCGGAGAGGTCGAGATTTAAACAAGGGCAGTAGTCACATCACATGCCTATTTTAGGGTCTAGTATGTGTTATATTATAAATTATCTAGATAATTAGTGATGAACTCTTCAGAAGAGCTTGAGAACCAATTCATCAGCATTGTCCCAAAGTGGAATATATAATCGTAAGAGGTTTTTTTTGGGGGGGCCATTCTAAGAGACCTCTCTATTCACGGTGCTATATACTGAAATATATACAGCTCCAACCTTTCTTAGTATCTGTCACAGAAGTGTCTCCTGTATAAGTACAGGATCCAGTCCTTTTTGTTATCGGTCATCTTGGCTGGTCACGGCAATCGGTTTTTCGATGTGAAGTAGTTAATGGGATGATATGGTAGATTATGGAGCCCAGGGCTTTATTACTGATAATGCATCGCTGAGAAGAAACGCATCCAAGCAGCCTGGTTTTGTTAAATGCCATTTTTTGAATACCTGCTGACGACTTGCGGTGGCTCTTCTGGCTTCTTCATCGTGGCTCCCGGAGAAGTATGAAGGCTGTGTCTCACGGCTGCTCCGGCGACGGCTCCTGAACTGTCACATTCCCATCAGGAGAGATGAAGCGCTTACGTGAATTATTTCCCGCGTTTCTCTGTAATGAACGTTTGCAGACAGAAGACGTTGCAAGGTAAAGGTTTGCCTCCAAAGAGCCATGAGAAATACGCAGTGCCCCCCCCCAAGATATATATATATATCTAAGGGGCTCCCTTCGCTGTTTGCAGACCCCCAGACTTAATATTTTTAATTATAAAAACCGTAACAACGTTATCAGAACTTACATCTTAAACTTACATCGTTCTCCTGGATCATTTGGTTGATCTGAGGCTTTCGAAATTTGGGTTCACTTCAGAGCAGTTTGGGTCGTCTGGTTAAGGGTTAACCCTTTTTTAGCCGTGAGACGTCTGTCTCTGGTTATTTCCCTCCCTGCAGGATATTCTGATCTCACCGGCGTAGCTGTTTCTCCTGGGCTGTCATCAATTACTTCTGTATCAGTGATGCCCTTTTGGGGGCTCCGCTAATGGGGTACGCCAGCGAGCTACATTTAGACAGCAGTGACCTTACTGCGCGTTTCCAAATCCAGTAACACAGCTTGCCACCTTCTGCCCCGTCACCTCTGTGTATGGGTGGATACTTGTTTAGTGACACCTTTCTATAATCAGTCATTATGGTGGAAGTATCCATTCTATACTGTTAGAACGCACGGGGTTCTATCAGCAAACCTCACGGTGTCAGAGGAACCGCCGCGTGAAGCTGACGAGGGCCTTGGCGTTTACTCCTGGGTATGAATTATGCTCCCCCCCCCATGGCCTATCCCCAGCAGGCTGACTGTGAACCCTCTGAACCGGCAGACCTGGGAGCAGAGACTGCGGTTTATAACACTAATGGAGTATTCCTAAATCCTACATTTAACCATCAGTCGTAAAAATTAAAAAGTTGCTGAGCGCTCTATGTAATGCAGCAATGATTTTAATGACACAAAACAGAAAAAAAGACTACAGATTTGGTGGGTGGCCTTCTTGTCCTCTGAGCGCCAAGTATAAATGTTGTGTCCTTTTATTTACAGTTTAAGTGATGTGACCCCCCCCCCATACCATTTTCCCACCATCTTCAATATTTTAAGTAAAAAAAAAAAAAGACTTGAATTTTTATCTAATACAACCAAAAAGGATCAGCAGTGCTTTAGGAAGTACATTTAATGACGCCGTGTGCTTTTATTCTGTGTAGGACGGTGGCCGTCAAAGCCCCCATTCCCCTAAATTTCTTTAAAGTGCGTTACTCCTGTCTTTGGTCAGTTGCTTAAAATCCTAAATTTACTTTTCGTGAGTTGTTTCATCATTGCTTTTATTCTTAAGATCGTCCTCCAGAAAAGGCCTCCTTTAATTTGTAACAGAGAACCTGCCGGGGCTGCCTTCCGCGTTGGTGGCCCGAGTGCGGCTGCGGGATCCACAAAAAAAAAAATATTGCAGCAGGAACATAAACCACACAAGTGCCGCAGCTTCTGTAACTAACACAACATTGTGACGGCCAAACCTGCAACATACACGCTGGTGAGACGAATCATTGGCGTTCATCACTGGGGTTACCTGTAAATCAATAGCGCTCGGGATATAGGTAGCGGCTGTTAAATCGGTTTTCCTTACACCTTTTTAACGAGCGACGGTTGGTCCAGTTCCCGTAGAGCCATTTAAATTGGACCAGCTCAGTTCCAGGGAGTCCACTGAAGTCCTTGCCTGGTGCTCTGGCTCAGCTTCTCGGTCGCGGCGCGCTGGAAGACCCTCGGCCCTGCGGACCACCAGCAATGCTCCGGAAGCACCGTTTGCTCGGGAAGCCCCGCCTTTTAATGATTGTAAATTCACAGCAACGCCAAACATATACAAATATAAGGTCTAATTACCCCTCACGAGCGCAGCATTGGTACTGGAGAGCCTACTGGTTACACTAACAATGTAAAATCTATTTACTTACACTATTTGCCTGCTTTTGCAGTTTATTTGCTAGGAATAGTTGTCTCTGTTGGATTATACTTCAGGTTGCATAGAACTCGAGAAACCACAGAAACGGTTACTAAGGGTTACCACGACGGTGTGAAATCTTACTATTTCAGAAAGAATCGTGGCGAGCGATATACAGTCAGGTTTCTTAACTTCCTACAGACAGCTAGTCTGATTCTGGCTCTGACTTGGGGGGTGTTTTGGGCTGAAAACAGATTAAATGCAGCGATAACCGAATCATTTCTGGGATAATGGGCTAGTGGGGTGGGGGGGTCGTGTTTGTTTTATTTTAAGAATGTGTATTTAAAGACGTCTGGTGTTTGAAACATTGTATTGTAGGATCATGTATCGTATTATTTAATCAAATGTACCACTTTAACCCGAACTGGAAATTACACTTAAATGCAGAAAAACTAAAATGGATACAACTGGGAACAGAAGTTCTAATTAATTAACTCTGTTTCTAAACCACAAAAAAATTAGAATTCTTGAATGATACAATGTAGGGAAGGTCGCTGGATACATTTTGAGTTCTTATAAAGTGTCTTGAAAACGTCTCTCCCCAGTTAAGTTGCTGATTGTTGCCGATTGCTTGTAAGGGTCGAGGAGAGAACATCAGGGCAGGAAATGAGATAATGCTGGCCCTGCCACAGGCTGCCCCCGGCTTCGGCTTCAATTAAGCGGAAGTTTTAAGCTAAATATTTACGAAACCGACAAAAACCTGAAGCTGTAGTTCACGTTTGTAGTTTAACATTTATGTAGTCGGGTTTAGTTATAATGTAGATTTTTCAGACCGCATACCATTGCCTCCTCCAATGAGTCTTTGGGGTAGACCATGTACTCATTCCTGTTATTCCCGACCATAGCGTTCTGAGTTTCAGCTTAGTGGACGTAAAAATTAGCAAAAATCTTTAGAAGGCTGCACACCGAAACTACCCTGAAAAGGTCTTATTGCATGTTATCCAAAGCAACAAACTGGACATTCGAAGCCATATAATTTCAAAGGGGATTTTACACTTTTTAGAAGTCTAGAGAGTCACTCAGATGCTTCGCTACTTGAGATTAGCTTGGAGACCAAAGACCGCTTTCCTCGCTGTCCTTGAAGTAGACTATTCTCTAAAATTCTATCGCAAATAGCTGACCTTTGGCCTGGACGCAGACTCTCCAAAACAGATTCCGAGACCTTGAGCTCGGTTGGCAGGGTCATGATGGACACCCTGCTGGTCAAAGTGTAGACCTCAGGACTTTATTGTGTTGAGGGGAACTTCATGTCACAGTAACTGGAGTTGCCGCATCCAGGATCCATGGTGTTGGCTACCAGTGGGCTTTCTGAACTCATTCGTTACTTATTCTTCATCTTGTTCAAGGCATTAAGTTGCCCAGCCCATCGCTTGCTCCTGTATGAGCATTTTGGTTCCATGTTTCCATCTGCAGTAGGATATAATCGTCAACTACTTGTAATTTGCAGCGTCACTTTATCAAGGATTTTTATTTCTTGCCGTAATCTGCCACCCAAAACCAGTATTAATGATCACAGCCGTATTATGCCATGTGGAAGATGGTGGGGAAAGACTTATCAATGGTCACCTTCTTTCAAGAGCGACTGCTGTCTTTGTGTAACCAGACTTGTAGATGGCTTCCAGCAAACCTTTAACCCAAAGTAAAATGCTTCTTCCTTTGAACCGAAAACCGGTAGAAGTACTATCATCACATGTTCTTTATGCCATAACAAAAAAGTCATCTACTTGGCTAATTCTGTTTCATATGATCCATTTTACTCTTAAAACCTAAACATTTAGCTAAGTTGTTGCTTTACACACGTGAATGGAGTTCACCGGCGGCAGGTGGTAATATAGTACAATAAATCCCTTCCATGCGCCAACCTCTCTTCCTGATCCCTAAATCTGTGTCTGCACAAACCAATCGGATTCCGGGGGGCAACATAACGGGGAAGAGTTACCATAGGTAATGGAAGAGTAATCATGGCTTCTCCGTCTGGCCCATGGAAGAAGGTGAATTTATTGTTGGAATTGGCCGTCTTTCTGTAAATTTGAACCTGAATGATATCCGTGAACCGGAAGACGGCTGTTCATATTATCTCTAGCTAACCCATAGATGAAAGTCAACCTACTTCATATTTACCTACAGAGAAGACTTCATGAACCTGATGTGAACCTGACCCCATCGCCAAATTGCATAGTACATACCATATGCATAATGTCGCCGGTGCATAATGGGCACGTTACACACCGGCGTATGAAACTTCTCGCAATATAACCTTTTCTCTCTATTTTTTTTATTTACCAACATTCTGGCTGGCACAATTGATGTTTTGCCAAAAAAGTACATCGTTATTTACTATTCCAGGTGTTATTGTGTTATCAACAGTCTGTCATAAAAGGCCGCATGAAAAGATACCTGTTCCGACTTAACTTCGAGTTCCCTTCTAGAGAAAGTGTTTATTATGTACAGGTTACGCATTGTGAGTGCTTGTAATCCCACTTCATGTAAAACAAAGCACCTTTGTTGGTTTAAAGGTTTCATGTTCTGTTGTTTTTATGTTTTGGCAGCCGAGAAATCGGAGGAAAATGAAAAGAAGCCAGAAACAACGACGACGATGACTCCTCTTCCTCCTCCTCCTGCATCTCCAACGGTCAAAAAAGCACCTCCTTCACCCTCATCCGCTATCCCGATGAAACCAATCTCTTCGCTTCCACGTATACCGATGCTGAAGAAGAACGATATACCCTTAGTTCCTGTAAAACGGTTAAAGAAAACGGTTCCTGGCAACTCTAAGAGCCCAGCACCCAACAAAATCATACCCTACCCCATGTCTTCTAATATCAGGAAACTTCCGCCCATACCTAAAAAGGTGCCACCTTCTTCAACTGCCACGTCCAGCCTGAAGAAGACTTCTCCTTCCAACGCAACCTCTGGCCAGACGAAGCCAACGGGAACCTCTTCCTCCAGTGCCGGCTCCTCCGCTGCTTCAAGCGCGCCGTCCAGGCCGGCCACCAGTAACTCCCAGCCGGTGCCCAATAATCAGATCCGGCAGAACATTCGCCGCTCGCTCAAAGAGATCTTATGGAAAAGGTGGGGGAAAGTTAATAACATCTGTATGATCTTAGTAGCCGCTGATAGACTTGCAAGAAGAGGGTTAGGGGGGCAGTTGCACATCTTATATTTTATATAGGGGCATTTTGCAGGGTCAATATTTCCAGAAGTGTCAGAAGCTATAGCAGGTTAATATATGAAACAGTAATTTTTATTTTATTTTAACATCTGTAGATTAATTTTTTTATCGCAAGGGGTGATTACTTTTTACTGTTGTAAGGGCGCAGAGAAAGCTTTAGCAATGTAATAAGGTCTGAAGATGCGTTAAGGGGTTACTTTGTTGCGGACGATGCTTCTCTGTTGGGGGCAATTGAGAAGGTTCGCAGGAGACCTCTACAATCTGTATTTGTTAGTAACTTATCACATCGTGCCTTTTAGAGTGACTGATAGCGACGATCTTGCGATGTCCGAGAACGATGTGGCAAAGATCGCGACGAATATTGAGAGGGAAATGTTCAGTCTGTTCCGGGATACCGACAGCCGGTATAAGAGCAAATACCGAAACCTGATGTTTAACCTGAAAGATCCAAAGAACCAGGTTGGTGACTTTTATCTCTTTCGGGGTTCGTAGTTCTTGTGTGTAATTTGCTGTTACTTGGGGGGGGCGCTATTAAAATTGTGAGCTGCAAGAATTAGTTTGAAACAAGCGGTGTAATAGTCCTGGTAGGAAAGCTAGTTCTATGTTCGGTGTATATGTTTGCTTTTAGCATGTCACAGTGTGTATAAACGTCCATGTTTAAAAGCTGAAATGTCTGGCCCATCGCTAATGTACCCTAAGGCATGTCTGCCAGGAACCAGTGAGTACCGGGGGTATCTTCTAGTTTTAAAGAGGAGGCAAAAAAAATATGAATTTCTTATTTCCGTCTATTTTATCTTTTATTGTTTAATGATATTCTGCCTGTATCTAAAAGTGTATAATTTGAAACTTATTAATCCTCTGAAGAACATCATAATGGTTTTGTGTTTTTTTTTTTATTTTTTTTATTTTAGGGACTGTTCCACAGAGTTCTGCAGGAAAAAATATCCCTGGCCAAGCTGGTGCGCTTGAAGCCGGAAGAGCTGGTGTCCAAGAAGTTGTCCTCTTGGAAGGAAACCACCTCTAAAGCAGTGAGTTCATTTTTCAAACAGAATTTCTTCACTGCCTGAAAACTGTCGGCCCCGTCTTGATGCCTAGGGGCCTTGTGTCTTTTCTTAATGTAAATTAAATAGAGACGTGCCACTTCGCTTATGGTCATTTCTCTGTTTTCTTTTGAACAGAATTTGGTCTTGAAAACAAAGTCTTGGGTAGAAAACCAGGCACACTCTCCGAGGCAAGCAGTTGTGGACATGGAAGAATCGCCTCCGATGTCTGATACCGATACGGTGAGCAAGAACGTTCATTTAAATGGTTCAGGTCTCCGGGTTCACGTAAAACATAATCCCAATCGCATTCACACAGTATAGATCTTGTGTAAAGTGTGAAGCTTTACCAGTTTTAGCTGAGGTTCTGCCCGCCTAACCTTCAGTTTTACGTTAAAATGGTATATTTTGTGGTTTTATTGTGAGATCATCTCACCCTCTGTGTTTTAATCTATTTGCTTTGTTAGGAGCAGCAGGAGGCCGCACAAGCGCCACCCCCCGAGAAAAGCAGCGCCGTGCTTCCAGACATCTTCAGCAGCATGTTGAGTGACACCACGAGCCAGCATCGAGCCCACCTGTTTGACCTGAAATGCAAAATCTGTACAGGTGAATATCCACACAGACCACCCTTGTATGGTCTATGGTATCGCTTTAGACCTGGTCAAAAGTTTTTGTTCAGTTGTAAAAGGCCGATTTCCCTGACATTTTCAGGTCAGATGTCTGCAGATGATGAGCCCCCGCACAAGCGTCAGAAAGTGGCGGCGACCGCAGCACCCGCGAAGAAACCTGATCCCAAACCAGAGCCAAAAGTAGAGAGTTCTGATGAGGTGCCCCCACCCCCGCCAGCCGCAGACGACAAATCAGAAACACCGATGGAAATGAGTGACAGCTCCGAAACGATCCCTGAGAAAGCGCCAGATAGCACGCCTATACCCAATGCTTCTCCCAGTCACCCCGAGCCGCCTTTCACTAGTCAGGGTGTTGCATTTCCCCCCGCCAGCCATGTGACCACAGTCACTGTATCTGGTAGGGACCCAAGGACCGCGGTCAGCCGTCCGCTTCCAACAATCGCCATCGCTCCAGGCTCCAGCCCAAGAGTCGTGCAGGACAGCGACGCTCCTCCAGCGCAAGCCCCCACGCCGATTCCTTCCGTCTTCACTGCGCCGAAGTCCATCCTGACAAAGCCGCTTCTCTCTTCTGCATCTTCCTCACCGAGCTTCAAGTGCGTAATCCTAGCCGCCTACCAGAAAGTACACCGAGTTGTGCCCTCGCTAGACCTTAGGCCACCATGTGTTCAGGGGAGGAATAACTATAATCGCTGCTGGGTTGTATACCTGTGGGCAGGGGTATGAATAGGGGAAATACTCATTTTAGTACACACTACAGTTAGTGAAGGAGTCACATCCGTTCCTTTGGTTCAATTCTCTTTTCAGGCACAAACTAATAACGTTCGAGCAGGCCGTGAACATAATCTTGTAGACACACATTTTTTTTTTTTAAAGAAGCTTTTTCTTTAATATATTGCCAATGATCATAAATAGAAGGAAATGTTGCACAGGAGAATGGCAGCCAATAGGAAAGGGCATTTAACTACTAAATAAGCTCTGTTTCCCGGCAAAGTGTGATTTGCAGAATTTCCAAATGGCTTCGCTCTCCTCTCTTATGGTCAAATTACGGTTATTGCACGGTGGCTGTTTTTTTGTTTTTTTTTATATAGAAACCTCTTATTGAACCTCAAGTTTTCCTTCAGAACAAAACATTCCTAATATCAGAAAGTATAAGACAAGTCCTGTATTGTAATGCGATTGCCTACTTGCCCAGTAATACCCCCGTTGCGTTCCATCTGTATTGGACATGGGAGGCCTTTTTTGTGACCCGCTGTTCTGGTTGGATTTTTTGCAGCACCCCGGAGATGCGCGCACCCCAAGATGGAGACACGACTCTCTTCCTCTCGCGTCTGAACCCCATCTGGAAAGGATTCATTAACATGCAGTCTGTGGCTAAGTTTGTCACAAAAGCATTCCCCGTTTCCGGCTCTATTGAATATCTCAACGAGGTTTGTTGGCTTCGTAGCGCTGATACATAGTGACGGTGACGTTCTTTAACCTAGAAAAGAAAATCTCTTAATTAATTAGGTTAACGGGTCACACGGCTATTAATGCACAATTTACACCAGGACCCGGTTTATCTCAATCGATGCTGGTCGTATTGTGAGAATTATAATTAGCTTGTTTCCTTACGTGCGCGATAAATTACTTGGACCACGCAAGGCCTTGGCTTGGAAACATTTAGTATCCTGCAGGGTGACTCCATGATTGGCTGATTAATTGATGGATCTTTTAGAGCTGCACGAATCATAGATGAGATGTTAAACGCAAAACACTTTTTCTCTCCCACAATACATCTCGTTTAGGATTTGCCAGACACGATACATATAGGCGGAAGGATCTCACCGAAGACGGTTTGGGATTACGTCGGGAAACTTAAGTCTTCTCTTTCTAAGGTAAGGTTTTAAGGTCCGAGGGTTCACATTTGTTTTTGTTTTTTAATACAAAAGGGGGACGGTATTGAAGCATTGATGTGATTTTGGCCTCCTTCCTTAATGTCATAATGTTGATTTTCGATACTTGGCGTAAATCTTCCAATAAATCACTGTTTGGTGTAGTTCAGGGTATAATATTCTATCGTAATAGTAAAGGATTTTCAGTAGATCTACCTGCTGTACTTCATGGTTTGCGCTTTGGCGGAGTTAAAGCCTGCTGTGTAATTGAATAACCCGGTGGTTTCTGAGATGTTTCTCTGTGTGTTTTTTGGTCCCGTAGGAGCTGTCTCTGATCCGCTTTCAACCTGCTACAGAAGAGGAAGAAGTGGCGTATATTTCACTGTATTCCTATTTTAGCAGCCGCGGCCGCTTTGGTGTGGTGGCGAACAACAACAGACACGTCAAAGACCTGTATCTCATCCCGCTTGGTGCCAAGGACCCAATACCGTCCAAACTGTTACCGTTTGAGGGACCAGGTAAGCAGCCTATCTCTAGAACAGTAGGTATAAGGTTGATGGCAATGGAAAGGTAATGAATGTAAATTGACCTTTGTGACTTTAGTGGTACTTGGTCACTCTGTTGGTGAAGGGATCCACTACTGCGCGGGAAGGTTTAGCCACAATTACAGATCATAAATTAGAACTGGCGTTGAAGAATTGGGGGAGTTTGATGTTTTTCTTTTTATTTATAAAAAATAAAACTATAATTTTTATAAAAAGTGGTTGTTTTCTTCTTGGAGTCGACGGGCTGCAATCCGTTCACCGGTACACACCGTTACACAGTCGTAGACATACAGTCGTAGAGGTATATTCACTTCATGGGAACCAAAACTTGAAATCCTTAATCGCTGTCCATCGGGAGAACTGACCAGAAGAAAGAAGAGGAATAAGTCTTCATGAAAAAGATCCATCCTGTGGATCAGCCACAGCTGGAGCGAATAAGCAGGCTGTCCATGTGGGCTTAATTGCCAGTATAAAGGGGTCTCTGTACCCAGTCCAACTGGGCAGCAACTTAATTTGGTAAATTAAACTTTTGTCCAACTTGGCAACACCACTTGGGTTGAAGTAGCAAGTATTGTGAGTACGTGTACTCCACAGGTCCTATTCAGCAGGATCTCGCCTAGCAGCGCTGACCAGACTGCGGCCGCTTCAGTTCCGGTGCACACAAGAATATGAGCCGTCTAACCTAAAACGTAGCAGATGGGCCACTCAATACTTAAGCCAAATGGTTCAGCGGGTCACAGACACACTGTGATGATTGTTAATCTTCCAATGTTGCATTTGGGGAACTTCAAAAAGAAGCTTTTTAGAATATATATAATTATAAAGAAACTAATTTGAATAATTGGGTAAAGCCTATCTTCCAAAGTCCTTACTGTTCTCCGGAATCCTGTAGCTACAAATGGTAGCGACTTCTGTGTGATTCGTAAAACGGCTGAGCAGCCAGATACTGCAAGAAACACGAGAGACAATTTTTCCCTATATTTGTTCATTTTTTATATAATTTTTTTTGTGCTATTTTGATTTAAAAATCTTTTTGTGCATGTCTGACACTGACCCGAACCATTTAAAATACACCACACAGGCCACCCTGATGCATCTGTGAACATTGGCTACAGCTATGTGTTTGTTTCGCTTTAGTCGGTTCATATATTGGGTTTACAGCTCATGCCACTTCAGGGAGATTCAAATTAATACATTCTACACCCTCCTCCTTCAGCCCAAGCTTAACACCATCATATCAAGTCTCACAACGCCCCAAAACAACTGGTACAAGAAGCTTGCAGCCAGTACTGCGTATGTTCAACAATGACCTTACTTTGATGCAGCTTTAAGCTGGAAGGAGTCCCAAAACCACCACCTTCCGTATGCAACCGGTCATAGAGGGTTACAATGTGGCGTTTATGTCTTGAGCTAAATTGAAAATATTTTGGGAAGAAAATGTATTTATTTTTTTTATTCCATTGACCTTACAACCTGTATATGCTGATTAATTGACGTATGAGTGTTTTAACATTAAGCTATTGACTCAACCATTTTCATTTTGCTTCCTAGGTCTTGAATCTGGACGCCCCAACTTAATCTTGGGATTGGTTATTTGTCAGAGAACTAAACGACCCGGGAATAATGAGCAGGAAAAACCAGAAGAAAGGCGAGCGAGAGGTCCAAACCAAGAGGAAACTGATGTCTTGAAAGCCCCTGTGGCTTCCCAAGCAGAGAAGAAACCTCAGCCATATAACCCATACTTGGTTGAACTAAAAAGTACGACACCACCAGGCTCACCGCCACCTCTTCCAGAACCTGCGTCAAAGGCTACCCCTGCTGTAGTTACATCATCGTCTGCTAAGCCAGACAATGTCCAGCCAGCCTCCGGTTCTGCTATACCCATAGGTGACAATTCTAAATCATCCACCTCCGCGAAGGCTGCCACCCCGTTGGAGCACATTCTGAAGACCCTTTTTGGCAAAACTTCAGAAGGAAAGAGTGAAACTCCTAGCACCACAACTGCCGAGGCACCTGTTGCAGAGAAAGGATTTGTTGGCATTCCATTAATTGACCCAATCGTCCAGCAGTTTGGTCAGTTCTCCAAGGAAAAACCTATTGACGAGGAAGATGACAGGCCGTACGATCCAGAGGAAGAGTATGATCCAGAAAAAGCTTTTGATACATCGGTAGTTGTTGGTAACGACAAGCCTTACGAACCGGAACAGCCCTGTGAAAACTTAGAAGATGATGAAGAGGCATATGATCCTGAAGATGAGACCATTCTTGAAGAAGCTAAAGTCCCAATAGAAGATTTGCCCAATAAAATATCCTCTGCAATGAAAGTTAAACCAATGGACGTTTCTTCAGGATACCTACCTTCTATCCCTGATCCAAATTCTCTTGTTGAACAGCAGAAAATGCTGGAAGAGTTAAATAAACAAATAGAAGAACAGAAAAAGCAGCTTGAAGAGCAAGAAGAAGCCCTTCGACAGCAGCGAGCCGCTGTCGGCGTGTCCATGGCGCATTTTTCCGTTTCCGATGCGCTGATGTCTCCTCCTCCCAAATCATCAATACTAAAAAGTGACTTATTTCAACAGGAGCAGATTTCAGAGGTTTCTGCGAACCGCGAACATGTTATAAATCAACATCGGGATCCCAGACAGCCCAGAGATCCCCGACAAGTAGCCTCGAGAGGGATTCGTGCAGAGAATGACGATGTTTCCCACACACTTGTTAAAGGTGAAAAGCCGCAGGTAATTTTTTGTCCTGAAAGTAGTGAAACCGTCACGAAGGGCGCTGTAGTCCAGCCACAGGTGGAAGAGATGAGGCCGGAGGTTCGTTTAGAACTGGGTGACCACGGCCAACAAAAACCAATAGATAGAGTTTCTGAAAAGATTTTGAGTTCGTTCAAGCCGGAAGATGGATCTTGGTTTAGTCTGTCGGAAACTCCAGACATGGCAACATCCAGGGATCCTTCAGTTGCTTTAAAACCCCCCAGGAAGGTGTTGCTCCCAACTCCCGGAACACCTGCATTACTACAACCACATTTTGCAGGTGGAGTGGGGGAAAGTCATAACATTTCACATGGACTTTCTTGGCCCAATGAACCTCAGAACCTTGATGCACAAAAATCACGATCAATCTATCCTGCTCCGATGATTTTACCGCAAGAACACCGCCCTGATTTATTTGTACCTGATAACGATGGAGCATTTTTACATCATAACGACCCACCTCATAATCAAGCACCTTCCTTTAATGAGCCAATGAAGCCAATGGGTTTACAGCAAGACAACATGACGGGACCATCGTTTGCAACAGGGGGCACTAGTCAAATGCAGTTTATAAGTGAACAGGAAATCTCATCGGTATTTAGTGACCCAAGGCCAATAGAAACGCCCGGCCATCCAGGGACTAGGCTAGCGCCTCAATTTCCTGGTGATAATGTTACTATAGAAATGCATAGGGGTCCAATGTCTGAGCGAATAGGGGAACAGAAAGCTCATTTGCCTCTGTTGCCTGCACAGTTTGGTCCTCCCCCTTCTGCTAATGCCTCATTTGGGGACAGAATACACCCCCCTCCCCACTTTGGGCAGCGAGGACAGTCCCCACCCATGTTTGATCCACAGAGTGGACCTTCTTTAGAATTCCAGGACTCACACATTGGGGGCATGAATGACGTTCTGCCACGATTTGATGGGCCAAGAGGTCCTCACTTGGGTGTTCGAGGCCAGCCATTGGGACATCTTGATGGCCCAAGAAGACTACCACTACCGGAATTTAAAATGCACAGAGGCGGGTCAATGCAACCTCAATTTGGAGGACCACGTGGACTTCCACCTAGCCATTTTGGAGGTCCTCGAGCACCATACCCTAATGAATTTGAAGGCATAAGAGGACCTGCACCAGGTCACTTCTCTGGGCCAAGGGGGCCCCCATCACACCATTTTGAGGAACACAGAGAAAGTCCACCCCCAATGTTTCCAAATCAGCGGGGCCCAGCTCCACATCAGTTTGGAGGACCTCGGGGGCCTTTACCACCTAGATTTTCTGAACAACCTACACAAGCACAAAAGTCACAGCCCCGACCTCTGCTTGAACTTCCAAATATTCCTCCACCACATAGAAATGAAGCCTGGAACAAAGGACAATCAGGCTTACATCCTAACTACCCAGATCAGCGACAAGGTCCAGAACAACCTTGGGAACCTAATGAATTTAGGCAAAACAAGGACCATAGAAACCAAACCTTTGAAGGACGGCCTAGGGAGAGATACGAAGGCCGTAATGAACCTGAACTGCATGTTTCTGAGCAAGTGCCAGTCAGAGGATTGGAGGAAAGACGTAGGGAGAGAGACGCAGATGGGCAGTGGGACAGAGATACCGGTAGAAGCTGGAACAGAGACAGGAACTGGGATAGAAATAGGGATTGGGAACGACAGAGATCCAAAGAACCAAATCGTGAGTGGGATAAAAGCAGAGATGGAGACAAAGAAAAAGACTTGGACAAAAGAGAGTGGGAAAGGAACAGGGACCGCGATAGAGATAAAGAAAGAGAGAGAGACCGAGATAGAGATAAGGAGCGTGATCGCGATAGAGATCGGGACAGGGACCATAGAGATAGGGACAGGGATAGAGGCAGAGAAAGAGAGCGAGACAGAGATAGGGGGAGAGACAGAGACCGAGACAGGACTCGGGACAGAGATGGATATAGGCGCCGTGATAGAAGTCGGGATCGGGACAGAGACCGCTCTAGAAGTCGGGATAGAGACAGGTCTAGAAGCAGGGATCGGGACAGAGATCGCGATAGAACAAGGGAAAGGGACAGAGATCGAGGAAAAGATCGTTCTAACAGAAGTAAAAGCATAGAGACCAACAAGGATGTTAAATCCGATCGAACAAAGGACTCTTCGAAGAGCGCGTCGGCAGAAGCTGCCTCCTCGGGTCAGACATAACACCCACGTGAAAACAGACTTTTTCTTTTGTTTTTTTTAAAGAGGCGGGAATCAGGAGGACCTGGACTTTTGTGTGAATATATATATGTATAGTAATTGATTTTTACAGAGACTTTACTTTCAGGTGTTTTTACACAATAGTGGACTGTCACATCTGTTGCAAAACTAGCATCCAGCAGTGTATTTCTTTTTATACAAATTTCTGACTATTTACTAAAACTCGTGCAAAATGATCCCGTGCATCCTGACCTTGAATGTTTTATTTATATATATATATATATATATATATATACCCCTCTGTAAAATACAGTTCAATTATTCTGTGTATGGAATACCAGTAGGGGGCATATTGCTTTTAAAAGCGAGCCCGTAGTTATGTTTATCGATAACTTGAGAAAACATTTTTTTTGCTTCGGTTTCGTCTAGAAAGCCCCCGGTGCACAAGTCGGTTCCCAAGGCGAGCAGAGCTCCGTAAACCAAACCACTTTAGTTAAAGAGCTCTTTTAACCGTTCTCTACCAGTATAAACCACACAAAACATAAAAACTGGAAATATAAACCGGGTGGACTATAGAGCAAAATATCCCGAGAGAGACCCGATTCCTTAGAAACATCCAAATCAACATTTCTGTCCTCCCCCCCAAAAAAAACGATTGTTAAAAATGAAAATAATAATAATAAAAACCCACTTCTGCTGCCGTGAGATCATGGGATGTTTTCAGAGCAATATGTCCATGTTCCCCAAACAAAATAATATAAACTTAAATATTTTTAGGAAATATTTAAATACCTTGCGGTACTTGTTTCAGTTCTATGATCCAATCTTTTTTTTTTTTTTTTAATAGAGCCGTAACCATAAGGACACTAATTTGAGAATTCACACAAAAAAAAAACTTCAAATCTGTTTGGATATTTTTTTTCACTATTATAACAAATCTGGTCTGTGTTATGTGATATTTCTAGGACTAATAGTCGATAAAACTGTATCAAATGCCTAATTTTCAGGACATAGATTGTGCGGGGGGTTCGCACGTGGCCGGCCGTCTCACGCGAGGAGAAAATTGTAAAATATTCACGAGAAAATGTGTTATGTACAGTTTATAAAGTAAAAAAAAAATTCATTGAAAAATATATTACAGAACGAAAAAGTCAAGTAGAGGCATTGAGAATACTTTGATTTTTTTTTTCTAGGATAAAAAATGTGTTTTATATGGCAAAACATTACTGTACATTAAAATTGTAAAATGTTTTGTTTTTGTAAGTAGAATAAATATCTACGCGTTAAAACTGCCTCACTGAATACATTTTCTGGGACTCTTTTTACGTTTTTCCCGAAAATATTTCCAAGTTGAATTTATTTAAAACCCAAACGATGCGATTCGTCGGCTGTTTAGACCCCTTTGCGTTTTGAATGCGTCTTTTACGTTTATCGTTCAAAGAAGATTCCCTGATGTCGGAATTTTAATGGAAATATAATAAGCAAATTGATACAAAAAAATCAATAAAATTCAAGCATGAAATAATCCTGAAAAAAATAAAATCAGGGTTTTTTGTTTTTTTTTACAACCTACTGCTGTAGGAGCGAGCGAGCGAGTCACTATCTTTATTGTTTATTCGTGGTAAATGTTGATTTATACGCCGAGTGCCAGAGTAGACATTGTTGATCTTGTTAACCTGTTTCTGTTATTTCTGTATTTTATGATTGCATGTTCTATGACCCGTATAAAGCTGGCCCCGCTAGCATTGGCATGACGGTAGGTCCTCAATGCCTGCCCTTTATTATAATCTTATTTAAAAACGTGTATTTTTTATGGTAATCTTTGAATATCCAGAGTTTTGGGATCATGTGGGTCAGCCATTTACACCTGTGCTCATGCAGAATGAGGGGCAGTAAATGGCATTAAATAATTACTGAAATGGCTAAGAGGGTAACTGCTGCTGATTGCCCCTCATCTAATATGCCGCAGAATCTCTCCAGTCTTTTCCTGATTAATATGAATTTGTAATTTACCCCTAAACGTTATTGCCCCCTACTGCAGCCTGCATGAGGGATCAGGGGGTATATCACCCCACTACTACCCTTGCAGGTTATGTATACTTTCCATATTACCCCATTTAAATCTGTTCTGCTAGTTTTGTGTAACCAACGGCTGCCAGCGTAGGCGACGTGTCGCCATTTTCTTGGCACCTGCCCACCCTAAAAATGGCGACCGCACAACATCCGGCGCCGTTTATATTGCGTCGTGCGCCCTCTAGCGACGTCATGTAAAGCAGGGCTTCTCTCGCGTGACTTCGAGCCGTTGAATGCTATTGCCAGCTTTCGTCTACGTAGCTTTGGGGACTGGAGTTGGAAAGATGGGGTCCTGGACCCCTGTGTCAGACTCTTTACCCCTTACCTGAAAGCTGACAGAGACAGTAAACAAAAGTCGGGTCCCTGAGTTTGAGCTGCAGGATAGGGCAGGGCCACACAGTGGATGAGTGTCGTCACCAACAAGCAGTTAGGGACGTTTTTAGGCTCCACCCCCGCGGACCTCAGACAGTCGGCATCCTTTTGGCGTTATTAACCTCCATGCTGGGTAGTTTGTGATTTGGGCTCATTTTTTAAAAGCTGCCCCTCACATTTTTTGTGCATTCATGTGTTACATTTATTACTCTCCTATAGTTCATTTGTGAACCCTTCCCTTTACTTTAAATGTTTCTTGTACCCCATGTATGCTTTTAGAGTTATTTTCTGCCTTTTTTGTGGATAGTTTGCTTCTGTCCAATAGATGAAAGCCGCTCATTAATTTATCTTGGTTGCCTCGGTTTTTGGGATTTATCTCCATTATTCTAGTAGTTTATAACCTATGACTTTGTGTGTTACGGGGGGGCCCTTTGTGTAAAGATTCATTCGTAATGAAATCGGTCTTTGCCTTCTCTATGTAGACGTCTGCGCCCAGCTGTCTCTTCTCCCGGACGCTTGGCCCACTCCCTACTTGTGTGTTTGGCTCCTCGTATATAATATTTCATTTCTCCTTATGTCCCGGGTGCTTTAGTTTGTTGCTACCGTTACAAGTAGTGTTATAGCTCCATTCAGTTGTTTTTTGGGGTGGTTTGGGTGATTTGGGGTTCTTTGCAGTAGCCTAATTTTGCATGTTCTCTGATGCCCGCAATGTTTGGATCGATGCAAGCGCAGCCCAAGGTATCCTCAGACCCAACGCCTTGTTCGGGGCCTTCCGGCGAGTCCACGTTAAGCGATCAGGGCGTTTTTGCGGCCGCAGACATGAGCGTAGTAGAGATGACGGAGGTAGAGTACACTCAGCTCCAGCAAATTCTCTATTCGCACATGGAGGCTCCAGCCGGCGAGGGCGAAATGGAAAGCAGGTTAAACTCTTCTTCTTTCTTCACGTCCGGTAACCTGACGAACCATCCCCAATATCAGCCGGCCGGCATGAACCAGCACAGCTTCCCCGGCAGCTGTTCAGGAGGGCAAAATGTCCACCCCGTCATATGTCAGTCGTCTGCTGCTTCTGAGGCCAATCCTTTGGGACCCTCGGACTTCCAGGAGCTGAGGATGGTGATGTTGGGGGAATCCAACGCGCCCTTAAACGGCGGCAACCAAGCCGAGAGGACGCCGGGGGTAAACTGCAGGGAGCTTTTGGGGCTGCAGGTGCGACACCCCGACAGTGCAGGAGCTGCCAACAAAGAAAACGAAAACCTGGTATCCGCGTGCGAAGCTCGCTGTAAATCCGCCGTCCGCGTTCGTCTGGAGGACAGATTCAACAGTATCCGGACTGAAATGCCCCGGGCACTGGAACAGCAGGAGTCCGGGGTCACCCTGAGCAAGTGTGTTAGTTGCTGAACTAGGAAACATTTACTAATGATTACATTACAGAACCGAGCTCATTACTGTAGTGGATTTGTCTGGCCCTGTGTAATGTATAGTTAAATCCATGGGATATGTCTAGTATCTTAACATCTTAAGCATGCAGTATACAGGGCCAACAGTACCTTCTTCAAGGCGAAGCTCGGGGGTTGGACCTCCATAATCCAGTGACTTGAATTGTTTCTTTTCTGAGTCATAGCTTACCCCTAATTACATATTAATTTCTGCCGTTAAATATCAATTTATTTTATAGTATAAAAAGCCGTGATTATGCTGGAAAGGGTATCCCGGCTTTTTTTTGTGTGCTTTGGTGTTGTGTTTTCTGAGCACCTTCCCTCTTAAAACACGCGACTGTTGTGTACTTGTCTTTATATTTTAGTCTGGTGACCCTCATCCGCCATCCCTCGCACCTTGTGGGAGTCCAACAGCAGAACAAGTGCACAGGGCTGCTGAAGAGCAAAACACCGGCGGGCGGCTCCGCTCTCCCGTTTGGATACCCGGTTTTCGGAAGTGCTGGGGGTTCGACCCCTGGGGCTCCCCAAACCAAGGTTAGGAACCCCCTGCCTTCTTGTTGTCAGCATGCAGGTCCCTCGTTGCTCGCAGGAGATGTTCATGGATATTTTATTTTGCAGACCAGCGGCCCTGGCGGACGTGCCACTTCTTGCCCCCACATAGAGGCAGCCAAGCAGCAGGAGATGTCTCTTCCCAGAACCTTCTCCGTTGGGAACCAACAAGAAAACGAATCGAGCAAACACAATATCGATCCTCGAAATAAAGTTCTCACGGATCAGCTGTGGATTAAAGTGGGAGGTAAGATTTTCTGTAAAGTGCGACATTTATTAAGATCCGTATATATGTTCAGAATTACATTATATATATATATATTTACGCATACATTTAATAATATAACGCTAGAGGCTGCCTATTATAATTATACTTTTAGAGGGATAATCAGCCAATTCTTCAGTCTATCGTATGTGGGGTATTTTTAAATCGTTTTTGTTCAATATTGTCTTTATACAGGCCTGATAGGCTGGATAATACTTTACAATAGGATGCAGTCTTCGCATATATATATTTATTAATTTATTAATTATATGGCGGTTTTAATTGGGAATTTCACTAAATATTTAAATTGTTAAAAAAAACAGTTTGTCTCAACTGTCTAGGAAGCCGGCAGCCTCAAGGATTAGTATGAGAGATACTGGACGGTGGCATGAAATCGGGAGGGCAGCCGCTAACTGTAATGCTCCTTGTGCTGTTATATAGGGAAATATTATTTATCTGGCCACATCCACCCGTTATCCATTTTTTGTTATTTTGTTTCAGCATTTTTCTTTTTTCCCCTCATTTATTCCTAACAATATCTACTTTCTGGATCAAAAAGAAGCTCTGTGCAAACAAAACGTAAACAAGAGAGGCCGCACTCGGATACGCCAGCCGAGCGCCAGCACTGAAAGGAAGGTTTTTAGCGACGTACAGAATATATCGGATGCGCCAGCAGCCGCTTGGTCGTCTGTGCAAGCAAATAGCGAGAGCGCAGCCGGTGGCCAGCAACCCCTGGCAGGTTCATCTCAACGCAGAGAGAAACACAACCGCATGGAGAGGGATAGAAGGTGAGCGCACAGCACAGGGTAAACCAGAGTTTGGTTTGGAGTCCGTGGGCGCCAGCTGGTGATGTAATATTTAATGTGGTGACGTAATACTTAATGTGGTGACGTAAAGTGGGGTTGCTGGTGGCTGTTTGTTACGGTAGCGCTAATTCTGATCTTCCATATGCTGGATTTCACTGAAATTTCCCCATTTTGATTGCAGACGCAGAATAAGGATTTGCTGCGACGAATTGAACACTTTGGTTCCGTTTTGTAACAGCGACACAGATAAAGCCTCGACTTTACAATGGACCACGGCGTTCCTGAAATACATCCAGGGGAGGCACGGCGATTCCTTGAAGAAGGTGCGTGGGGCAACTGCTAGCGGAGGGTCTTCTGTTCTAATAAATGCAGAAGCATTGGGGGATTCGGGCAACAAGTCCGCTTTAAGGCCTTTTCTTTCTTCTCACGGAGGGGGGGTTAGAAAACGACACAAAGATCTCACGGTTAATTATTCTGCAAAATGTGGTTTCACTTGTAGGAATTTGAAAGTGTGTTTTGTGGCAAAACAGGACGATTAAAAACAAACAGATCCGATGTTTTCAGAGCCGGACTGGCTCAGGAGGCAGTTCCCGGCAGCTCGGACACCGTCATGCAGTAATCACCAGGCAGTGTGCCTTCTAACGCCAGACGGCGCCCGGATTACGTCTCGCGTCCTCTGGTTTATTTAAATTTTCGATAACAGCGAGACAAATCTTCAGGCCGTAAACTGTCGTTTCCTATTAGAAATCTCCAAAAACGTTATATGTAGGACTTTGCTTTGGCAAAATGTTTTAGTCTTAAATAGAAAAAAAATTCCCTTCGCAAACCGACTTATTATTGTAATAGTAATAAGGTGTTTAACCCCTTCATAGCATGTAAGACCCCACAAGAGATCGCTCGCTTTGCAGCGGAAGGATTTAATGAATCTGGCCCAAATCCAGCGCTTTACATGTTGTGGTCTTATAGGGGGTAAAAATGTTGCATTATTATTATTTATTTAACATGTATTTTTAAAGCAGCTGCCTGTCCAGGGTGCGATCAGGAGCAGTGCTGGGATCAAAAAAGTATTTCTGTGTTAGGCGTAGGGCTTAAAGGGCACGGTTTTCCAGTAGAGGCCACGATAAGCTCATTTTTCTTTCATTATTTCCTATAAAATGGTATATATATATATTTAATGTGCCCATTTAAGGTGTATAGTCTTATTAAAGTCAATTGTTCTTAGTTGTTAATAAATTGCAAATGTCTTGAACAATTTTATTTTCGGTGTACGGAAAGTGGCTTTATTCATATTACAACAGATGATGCAACAGGTTTTAATGTACATACAAGTCACCAAAATAAATACTAATCTTTAAATCACGGATATTCACATATTCGCAGCCCTTTATTTTATCCGATGGAGAGAAACGCAATGTGCTAAAAAAAAAAAAATGGCACAACAACTTTTTTAGACACATTTTATTTAAAAAAAAAAAAAATGTAAAAAAAAAGACAAAACATAAAACCTCCTTTTATGTTTACAACGCCATTTTAGCATACAGTCGGCTTTGATTGGATACTAATTTTTTTTTAATTACAAGGCTTCACCTTTTGGCAATTTCTTTTTTTTTTTTTTTTTACAAAAAAGTGTGGCAAAAACAGAGCGCGTAGATGTATCAGAAACTAAAATTAGCCTCTGTGGAAAGTTCTATATACACTTTACCTCGAGCGAGATTAGATCGGAGGCTAGTATTTTGATGAAGCTTTTGTAATATACGGGGGGAGGGCCGCGCACCAAGAATATTGAGCACCAAACGAAATGCACATAAAAGCTTTGGAGAAAACACGGTGTTTGGGGATTTTCAAAGAGGTAACAAGTAAATTGGGGGAAAACAGTAAAAGGTAAAATTTCATAGTCAAGCATTACTTCAAACCAGATGATCTCCTGTTTGGTGGAGCCGGTCTCAGGCTGGAAGGGTCTGCTCCCGGTTTGTGTGATAAAAGGGCCACTCTCCCGGCAGGTTGGTAGGGAGGTCTTCTCTGCTTTTGTACAATGTTGTACCGCATTAAATATTCAGTTCCTTCTCTTGCTGGAGGGGTTTAGGAGTTTTTGACGCTGCCGGATTTAACTGCAGACACGGCGCCCTGGCAGGCGGATGTATCACATATTCCTGGGGTACCCTGAGCACCAATCGCTCCTGATCTTCCTGGTTCGCCGGGGAATCCTGGTTCGCCGAATGCACCGTCCCGGCCGTCCCTGCTTATGCCGGCAGCTCCCTGCGGACCTGAAACGGCAGAGGACCAAGTTCAGCAGCGGAGGCTTCCCGTCCCACGTAATTAATTGTGATAAAGGTGGAAAAAAACTAAACTTTGGACCATGGGGTTTGTGGCAGCCTCTTATCACACCCCACTCCTTCAAACCTGTGATGCTGCCCCCCGCCAGCTCGGCACCTTGGTCGTTCATGTGCCATGCTTACAGCTCACTGTATACAAGTAGCCAAGGTGTATCCGCAAACCCTTGGACTTGAAGGAACGAGGGGTAACTTTACTTTTCATTACAGACCTACTAGCGATCTCTGCGCATGTCTAGCTTGGACGTTGAAATGACATACCTTGTTCTCCTTGATCTCCAATTGGTCCATCAATACCTCGTCCGGTGGGTCCTTTGTCTCCCTTGTTACCGGCGTCACCTAGAATATCATCGGACGGTTTAGTAAAACATCCTGGACCATGCAGGACCCGCTATTCACACCGAGCGAGTCTCTTTAATTGGTTGAATTCTTAAGAACCACGTACAGGGACCCGCGGGTGCCAGCACACCCCAGATTCTGGCACTTACCTCTAGGACCAGGATCACCCAGTTCTCCTGTGGGTCCTCTGTATCCTGGAGGGCCGCGAGCACCAGGATGTCCAACACGACCCGTGGGTCCTTTCTGTCCCGGAGGACCTGGGGGTCCTGGACGGCCTATCTCTCCTGGAGCTAGGGGTCTTCTGAGGTTAGCAGCTAATTGTGAAATTTGGTCTTGAAGGAAAAGTGATAGACATACATCAGAGCTCTCACACTCAACAGGGACAACTTCATGGGCCCTAGCAGTAAATACAATGGGTATGAGGGGGGCTATAAGCTAAGCAAGAGGAGGGGGACAAGGACTCTCATACAGACAGAATAAATGTGGTGCTTAGAACCGGTCTTTATACGTAAATGGGCAGCTTCAGGAATCCATGCCTTTCAAATTGTGTATTTTTAGAGTCCTCTAAATTAAATCTGTCGGCTTCTTTCCCCGACTCAATACGTCATGCGGTAAATACAATTTTGTGTTATTTATCAAGGTTTCACGCCGTTATAGGACTGACAGAATTGTAACTTGTCTGCCGATATCTAAACGTTAAACTCACCGCTGATCATTCCTCCGCACAGCTCCCGGATTTGCTGTTCACTCGCGTGCCTGCCCTAAAAAAAAAAAGCAACAATTTTATATAAAATAAGCCAGCGCTTTATTTCTATAGCGGATACAAAAATTAAGTTGGCGCAGGCGCGTTTTGTATGATTAGCGGCGAACAAAGGATCTTAAATGAATATTTTAATATTGGAAAGGTTTGTAGTGTTTCTTTTCCCTTAAAATCACGTAGAATTAGGTGTGGGGGGGTGATCTTCGTACGGCGGTTACTTACAGGAACTCCGGCTTTTCCTGTGATCCCTGGTACTCCTTGCTCTCCTTGGAATCCCATTGGTCCCGGAGGGCCTGGAATCCCTGGAACACCGGCTGTTCCGTTGGGTCCAGAAACACCTTTAGGGCCAGTTTCACCTCTTATGCCAGGCTGGTAGGGGAGAGAAGATTAGTCGTAGGCGAATGGGGCAGCATTTGGCGAGCAGGGGGGGGGATTTACACCAATACCCGGGGGGTCTCAGAGACTGCCAAGCCCACCAGCTGAGTTTATTGTAAACCCGTTCGGGCGTCAGATGGGGCTCGCGACTAGATTATTAGTGACATTTTCAAAGGATTATGCAGTCAAGTCCTTTCTTACCTCTCCCTTCTGTCCAACTGGGCCAAATGGTCCCTGTAACAAACAAAGGGGAAATTTGGAGAAAAAAAACAATTTCCTGATAAGCATCAAGTTGATTTCGCCCTCTAAGGGTTACATTGAGCGTGAATGTTTGTACCTTGAGACACCAGCTAAATAACTGTTACCTATAAAATAACCCCAAGACGGGAAGATGTACCAAGATTTGATGAGATTTACTAAGAGGGCCGGGAACTTTTTTAATGAGATATTATTTAACTTTTGCACGTATGATCAGCAGGGTAGCAGAGAACACGCGCTTGCGGGAGTAAAGCCTCTTTCATTTCACCTAATGACTTCAGATTGGAGATTAACGGAGATCGGACCCCCTGCGAGGAGTCAGTCCCAACCACAGCATGTCTAAAGCAAAATGCTGTGTTTTAATATAGTTTGGAGACGGGGCTGATGCCAGGACTCCGGGGACCTGGTCACTTTGCTCCCTCTGTAACTCCCATGCGTTGGTTATTCCCGTTAAAGCCCCTGGGGACGGACTGAACCGCGTCAGGTTCAACCGGGACAACCTTGCTTTAACATCTAAAAGGCACCGGACCCCGCTAGTTACTTACCATCTCTCCTTTGTCTCCAGGAAGTCCGTCTGATCCAGCGAGACCCTAAAAATATACGGCATAATGATTGTAACACTTTTGATCTGACCGGAAGCAAGTAACATTGTATCATGCGCTGGCAGGAAGAGATTCGGGGGCTCCCCGTGTTTAATGGTAATTACTGGTACTTATGGCAGCGAGTCCAACGCACACATTGTCTCCTGTATGCGTTAGACGTTGGCAATGCTGCGCTACCCAACATTCCTTCTGGATTTAATGCCCGTGAGAAAACATTGGGGGTCTCCCCGCTAACACCATGCAGGTCGCCGGGCTCTCTTTGCTCACCTGATTTCCTTTGGGGCCGGCAGCTCCAAGAGGACCCTGAGAAAAAAAAAAAGAGGGCGAGAAGCCATGAAACCATCCAGGCGTTAATATCCGACATGTCCCGCCGCGTACATGTGTCTGGGGCCTGCCAAGGCTTCTCTACTAATTGACGACTAATTAAGGATTTTATTGTGGGATTAGGGGCCTCTCTGGGGCTGTGTTCAGGGAATTAGGAAGACCTCGCACAGAGTTGGGGTGGCTGGACCATACCTAGTGCCCCCCCCCAGGGTCCGGCGATACGGAAACGAGAAACCAAATCCCCCTGCCGGGAAACGTAATAAATCCAACGTAACAATAATGTCGGGGAATAGAGGAGTCTGGAGAGATCGACAATATTCTGGTTTAGATAAAACATTTATACGATACGGTTTGTGAGGGTCCTTCTGGATTCTCAGCCGACGTCTCTTACCCGCTCTCCAAATCCGCCACGGATTCCGGTTGGCCCTGGCAACCCGGGGTCTCCAATGCTGCCTTTTCTCCCCTAAAACAGAAAGAATGTAAAAAAACGAGACTTGTGTAGGCGACCCACGTCGCCGCGTGCGTAACCGTCTGTCCCCAATGTGCCCGCTGAGGAAACGATCATTATAAGACCCCCCATGCAATTAGCAGAGGAACAATAAGAGGTCAGGGAAACCCCAGAGAATGCTTTTTTAAATAAGGGATTATCTCTTACGATAAAGATAAATACATGTCCATAACCCTGCGCGAACCCATGACATGAGGTACTGACCTGGTAGCCTCGCACTCCTGGAACACCGATGGGACCCGGCAGCCCGACGCCACCCTGGAGACACAAGAAACAAGGTGAGTGCCTATTCACGATACCGGGCTCCTCAGAGTGTGAGTCGTGTATGAGATGAATATGTAATATGCCTTTGTCAGGCTGCTGGGTGAACGCTCTAGTGCTTAGTGCTCAGACGTGTGACAGGTAAAGGTGTACAGTGTTCTAAATGTAGGCTCCAGACTTACGGATCCGCCTCTGGGTCCGGCTACCCCTCTGTTTCCCGGGGGTCCAGCTTCACCCTGAAACAAAAACATACATAGTCCAAATGACCCTCACAAGCCAGAAATTGCCCCCAAAACAGCCTCATAAAAAACAAATACTGTTAAAAAATAATATATCAATGTGCAGTAATTAGAAGAAACGCGTGTGGAGGATTCCGCTGAATGCACATTAACGGAAAATAATGCGTTTGTAAACTCATTTTTAGCATGTTTTGAATTATGACCCAAGTTATAAAATGGTGGAACCCGACAGTCAGCCTCATAACCCCCAATCCCAGGGGCGCGCAGAGTGCGTTTTGGGGATACATACGGGGATACCTGGCTCTCCCGAGGGTCCTGATTTTCCGAGCTCTCCTGGGGCCCCCTGCAAGAGAAACAGCACTCGGTTACCCCCTGCTGACGAGACCCCGTCATACCGGAACATGTATAACACATAACACCCATGTTTCTGATTCAGCGCGCAGACCGGTGACGGCTCTCCAGAGATCACTCACCAGCTGTCCTTTCTCTCCTTTAAGTCCGGCTTTACCAGGAAGCCCCTGCGGGGACACAAAAACGAGTCGATTAGCGCTGTGGTCCTCAAACGGGGTACACAATGCCGTTATATACGCTTTCCATTTGAAAGACTTTGTAAACCTTCATTCCCTTCGGTTCTCCAGATCGGTTTTATTGCGCTGCGACTCCGTGCCGACCCCCAACCGAGCGAAAGCTCTGGAGGCGACTTAATCTCCAGACCTCTAGGATGAGCGGGACAGACTTCACAAAACGTACCTGAAATATCTCTGGACCCCAAACCCCCGATGCCCCTCTTTCCTCCCCTGTGGAGTGCGGCTGAGTGTGTTGCGTGTGCGTGAATGTCGTTTATATCTGAGTGCATATACCGTGTTCTGTATGAGTGGATGTTGGCGTGTTTGTGTGTGCATCATCGTGGTCAGTATGTGTGCGTGCGCGTCCTTTTAAGATGCCCATTAACGTTTTCTTATTATGTTTAATCTACATGTATTGTTAATTTACCGGGGGGGGGTTGATAATACTTGGAGTTATGATGAGGGTGGTGGTGGGGTATTTATTAGAGGGGGTGCTGATAAAAGAAATATAAATATTGGGCTAGCATATTATAAATATATATATATGTGATATGTGCAGTAATGCTCTGGTATATGGGGCTGATATCGTATTGGTGCTGAATTGTTTAGCTGCGCAGGCTCTGCACCCTCTGCCAGCGCTGGGACCCCCTCGATATCTATAAATGTGGGGTACTCACGGGAAGGCCGTTGGGTCCCTTTTCTCCAGGAACTCCCATTCTGCCTGCATCACCCTGCAGGATACAAGAAAACAATGACAGGTTCAGATCCGAGTCCTGCGCATGCATAATGAGTATATATTACATCCGCGCTTAGAATGATCTGCTCCGGCCGTAATCCCTCATTAGATACCCCGGGTACCGGGTATGGCATCTTCCTTGGGTTCCCCATGTAGGCAACAACCACACTAGCCAGCAGCGCCTCAAGACGGGCATCAGTCAGTCATGGCAGCAGAAAGATGAGCCGTCCAATAAATTGCCTTTGTTTTTTTTCCTTTAAGTTAAATTTACCCAGAATCGTGCAATTCTAGGTCAGACAGGTAACGCAGGGCAAGCGAGTGCTGGGTTGAACCTCCTCCATCGAGTGACCGAGTGGAGATCTGTGGTTCTCGTTTCGCGCCACGTTCTATCAGTACAAACCTTTTCGCCGTCCAGTCCTGGGTTCCCGTCTCGGCCGTCCTGCCCGGGCATGCCCTGTATTCAGGGGGGAGAAATGGCACAGAGAGGGCAGGTGGGTAACCAATGATTACCGATACATAGATATTATTACTCATCTGATCATTTTTTGGAGTCATGAGAGATCCCCAAAAATAGCGGAATTGGATCAAAAGCAACAAGGATCTGTGGAAAGGTTGAACCCAATGGACTTTTTTTCAACCTAAATTACTACGTTACTCATATAATTCCGCGGCATGTACGAAAAACAACAAACGCACCCTAGTACGAGAGCCCTATTCTGCAGAGCTTACAATCTAATCTGATCAGGGTATATATGGGGTATTGGGTACCGGTGCTGGATCCGGCGTGTGGAAGCCGAGGGAATTAGCGCATGTACACCGCTATGGTCTCTGCACCAACACGTGTATCCGGGCCGTACGCGGGTTCTAGGTTCGCCAAGTAGTCAGAGGCGGTGCTGGAATACAGTATGGACACCTACCGGTTCTCCTATGGGTCCTGGACCTCCTGGCAATCCTTTGCCACCAGCTTTTCCCTAAAAACAGAACCGGCGTTTATCCACGGCATCGTCACGTTTAATAAACCAACTTTATGACATAATACACACACGAGTTGCACGAGGGACGCAGTATTATCCAGAACAGGCCGATTCTACCATTTTCGGTGTGAGTTATGGAATGATGTTAGGAGATGATGTCATGACACCGCAAGACATTTTAGGTCTCAGATTCTCCTATGCGCCCTTGGATGGCGTGAAACCAACTTTAAAGAGAGGTCACTCACCGTGTCACCCTTTGGCCCTTGGTATCCCTGAGATCCTCGGTCTCCTTGGTCCCCCTGTAATGACAGACAGAGGGGTGAGGAGGTTTCATGAGGCCAGTCTTGTCTGTAGGCATCTGTTGGGGGCTCTAAGGAGGGCCACGCAAAATAAAATGATGGTATCTCCTTGAGTTCACTCCATTTCCTCCTTAAGGATATCTCCAGGTTAGAGCCCGATGCCCCCTAATAATTTAAATGCCCCCTTAGAGTGAGGGGTGGGGGCCGTGCATTGCCCTTGCCCTCTGGGAATACTTTATTATTTATTACGCTGTCTCTGCAGTAGCTCTGGCGGGATGGGCACTTTCCGCTAAATGGGTCTAGGACTACCCTTGCCATCGGTTTACAGTCTACGTTGATTGTTGTGCCCCCCCCAGACTTCCTTCTCTAGACCACAAGTTTCTCTGGACTCGGCCAGCTTTGAGTGACCGATATATAGACAGACCCCCAGAGCCGTATATCTGCTTGTTACCACTAGGACTGGTATATGCCCATAAAAATGTCGGTACATCTCTGTATATCTGCACACGTGGCCTGTGCCAGAGTATTTCGATTAAAGGTGAACACAGCTTAAACGTCATACGTACAGCTTTGCCGGGGGGTCCTGGAGGACCTGGGGGGCCTCTAAATCCAGTGGGTCCCTGAAAGAAAAGACAGAGATAAATGGTCCAAACCACATCAAGGAATTTACCTTGAATACAAAGAGAAAGGCAGTGCAACCGTGCCAGGGATTCCATTAAATCTCACACAGAGTGTGTGGGATAGGAATGAGTGTGCGTGCGCATGAATGTGCGTGCGTGTGTATGAGTGCGCGGGATGTAATTACTTACAGATACACATAACTTATACATTACATTTGTGGTTTATTTACCATCCAGCTGCCTGTATCTCACTTTAAACAATTAAACCACTTACCCGGTCACCTGCGGGTCCCTGGGTTCCGACTGCCCCCCTCAGACCTCTTGGGCCCTAAAAAACAAAGAGCGACTGTATCAGGTGTTTGTATTATCGGCCATTTTCAGAAAACCTAAACCCACTTTGTGTATCCGGTATCTGGTGCCGAAGACTGTCAGCTCCACGGGTCAGTTAACAGGCCCTTGGTTCCAGGTCGAGATGAGACACAGATTTTGGAAGGTAGTCGTTGCAAGGCTTACCTGCAGACCCACGCTGCCAGGGATTCCGGCAGGTCCCGGGGGTCCGGCTTCTCCCTGAAAACACAAAACAGGGGTCAGGATAAATGAGCAGGTTATACCCCAGCCTTTCCAGGGGGTCGTAACCCACCAAGTTCCCTCTATCAGATCCCTAGATCATTGTGTAAAGAGGTCAGTGCACCATGGAATATTTTGGGTGGCGGAGGCAAAATGTAGTATATTAAATATAAACGTAACCTCCGCACTATAAAAGGGTTAAAGCCTCAATTATTATTATTATCATTCATTAATTATATTGTAATTCACATTATTATCATTATCATCATTCATTAATTATATAGTAATTCACATTATTATTATCATTCATTAATTATATTATAATTCACATTATTATTATTATCATCATTCATTAATTATATAGTAATTCACATTATTATTATGATTATTATTAGCATTATTATTATTTGAATGTGGAATAACATGCTTGCGTTGCAGGTAAGTGAACCCAGCGAACAGGTTTGTTGGGGGTCTGCAGTCTGGAGGTGGTCTTACCTTCTGCCCGTCTTTTCCAAGCTCCCCTCTCTCCCCTTTGTGTCCCGTGTGACCCTGTAGAGAAAGAAGGGGGTCACAATGTAAATACAGGAGCACAGCCCCCCAAATATGTGAGCTTGTAACTATAATGGTGCCATCTTATCAAACATTGATCTACTCTGACCCTTGTTACTGAACACGCAGCGGAGGGATCCACGGGGGTGAATAGATCCCCTGCATGTGTAACCCCCGTAGCCGCGGGACACAATAAAAATAATATACGTCTCCATAATGAAGGAGTGGCAGACGTCCAACCAATCGGCTACCAGTCTGGAGTAAGGATCCAGCAGATCTCCGTGTTCGTTGCTCAAGCAAATAATCCATGAAATTGAATGCCAAAGCTTACAGTAACAAGGGATCCTGTGAGGAGCTTACAATCCACTGTTCAGCATCATAAAGATCCACTAGATCCCTTTAAAAACCATAATGAACCAATCATTCCGTCAAAGCAAATATGGGATCCAGATAATTATATAACATGATTGTTAAGGGCCACGATCACCACTGGTTAATATAAAAGGATTAGCCAGATCACATTTCATCTTCGTGTTAACTGCCTAAATAATATAGAATGGGATCCAGGATCACGCAGATTGAACCATAGACTTAGCGACCAAAAAGAGGAATCTACTATCTGCTATATCTAATTTTGAGCTAAACCAATCTAAATTTATTAACAAACCATCCAATCAGAATGCAGCGTCTGTGTGCTGAGAGAGCCGCGTGTAGATCTGCTTTGTGACATTTGTTACAGATCACCTTACTGCTCAGGAAAACAAAGAATCCAGTGGATCACCGAATGTTCTAATAAAAAAGAAATCTCCAACATAGATGTAATTCATCGCATTAGGGATTGGTCTATTGAGGGATCCCAGGTAACATATATGACAACACGGTCATGTGATCCGTTACCTTAAATCCTGGCATGCCGGGGGGTCCAGGTGGTCCAGGAGGACATACGGCCGGGCACTGCGGGGACAGACGTTCACAATGATTAACTCAGTGATAATGAGAGGATCACAACAGACAGATAGATCCCCCAAAACACGGGGGGCAGGTGGACAGACATCAGAGGAGGAGGAAGGACAGAAGGACACATGGACCGACGGTAACCATAAGAAATACAGGAGAATAGACGTATGCACACGTGGGTGGCAAGAGACAGACTATCCTCAAACATCTCCTGGATTTATGTCGTTGGGTCCTGAATGGTTGCTCTCATTGGGATCTCACAGATAATGATCTCCGCTGAGCTGGGGGATTTGGGTTACCGTGAGCGAGGAAGGAATGGGTTAATATCTACCTGCAAGTCGCCATTGCCATTAGGAACAACTCCTGGAAGACCCTGAGGAGAGAAGGGTGAGAAGAGAGGGATGAAAACGCCGCTTGGTATTCGGAGCGCACGCTCCCAGACGCGAGTGAGACCGACTCCACGTCTCTCCCGTACCGGACTTTCCCCGCAGTCCTAGGCTTCAGACTCCAATCCGGATTCCGTCACGCAAACATTGATCACAGAACACGGAGGGGACTTTCTGAAGTCAGGATCTGCGGTGAAAGCCGTCTCGGAGCGTTAAGCACATTATTAATATGTTTCACGTTTCACATGTTAGTGTCCGCGGAGTGTGTACCAGCAGCTGCTACGCATACATGTTCTTTCCATGTTTCAGTGTGCGCTACATATGTTGCCGTGTACGTTTTGAATGTTCGGTAGTATGTTTTAGTTTGCACCAGCGCATGTGTCACCATATTATGACATTAAGATGACTTACAGGTGGCCCTGGTGGCCCAGGTGGGCCAGGAAGTCCGGGGGGTCCTCCGGGTCCCTGTAAGATATGAAATATGCATTTATTATCCACAATGTCCGTAGCTATATGATCCATCATACACATCTCACGCCGTACGCTACACTTTCTTATCAGACGCAGAGTTCATCGGACGTCCAAACCCAGCAGCGAGGTACAGGTGGTCCCGGTGACCGGCCGAGTCTGGGGGACCAAATGACACCCGACACAAGATAAGCTTCTAACTGATATCGGTGGTCGTGATATCGGTGACTTGGCGAGTCACGTGAAACCACCATTACGTGCAAAGTACATACCGCGGGGCCTTGAGGTCCAATTCCACCCGGTAATCCACTGGGTCCAGCCAAACCCTGGAGAGACGGAAAGACAACGAGAGTGAGAAGGTGGCACCAGGTGCCTCGTGGTCAGCTTGGGCCCGGCTATAGGACATCTCGGGTCTCAACGGCAAAGTAATTCTACGGCTTCTTCCTTTAACTGAAAGATTTCATTCACTTCGGCCAAAACTCATCCACCGAGCCCTAAATAACTCAAGATGAACCCAAACAGACGTTCTATTGACTTACAGGGGGCCCTGGGGGTCCTCGGCCCTGGGGGAAAAAAAATAAAAAAAATTAACAAAGCAGAATAGTGTGAGGAACGGGTACAGACAGAACGTCGCCGTCAGAGCAGCGGTTATTCTTACATTATACGTGAAATTTAATTCCATGAGATACCCGAAACCCCGGGGAAATGTTTTATTCATATCAGAAAAAATTCTCACTTTAAAACTTTAAATATTCTGATCAATGCTCACCACGAACAGATTCACCTTCCAACTAATACACCTGGGCAATAAGTATTATATATATATATATATACATACACACACACAATATATATATACACACACACACACATTATATATATATACACACACATAATATATATATATACACACACACATTTATATATATATATATATATAATATTATATACACCACACAATCAACACATTACTTATATATATATACACACACACACACACACTAGATATATAATCATACACACCACAACTTATATATATATAAACACACATACACACATAATCTATAATATTACACAACACACACATACCACATTATATATATATATACCACACACACATACACACATATAATATATATATATACACACCACATTATATATATATATATGAGTATATAGTATTATATATACACACACACACACACATATATATATTATACACACACAAACACCACACACAACATTATATTAATACACACACACAATATTATATATACACACACACACCACAGCACAACTATGATTAATATATACACACACACCACACACATTTATATATATATATATACACACACACACCATATAATATCACACACATTATATATTATACACAACACACACACACACATTTACTATATCACACCACACTAATATATACACACACACACAATTATACTATATACATAATATACACACACACACATTAATATATATAACCACACCACATTATATACTATACACACACACACACACAATTATATATTACACAACACTATATCACACCACACACATTATATATATATACACACACACATTATATATATATACACACACATACACAGCACACACACACACACGGCTCTAGTCCATAAATTATTCCCGCACAGTTATTAAGGGAAGATGAAACTCTTATCACAGTTTCGGAAATAGTCTCATCTTGGTCGTGGGTTTGGGGTCCAGGCTGGGAGTTTCGGTGTTAAAAGTGAGTAAAGGGTAATGCGAATCTCTACTTACTGGGGGTCCATCCGGTCCTGGGGGTCCAATATCCCCCTAAAACAAAACACAACACAGTTTACAGACTTTAATAGCAACGCAGCCGATCCCGGGTAATAACGGGGGGGTCTATTCCAGCAGGTCTGGGGGTACATGCCAGCCTTTTAGAGACCTTCACCAAGGAGTGCTACTTGGGGTAGCGGGACAGACAGCCGGACTCCACCGCGTGTCCATCACCTGGCGCTGCTCCAGGACGTCCGTCTGTCCGAACGCCGTCTCTGTACCGACATCTTCACTCGCTGATCCAAACGGTTTTTCGGGGGTATCATTAACCATCGTTCATTTTTTAGTTGCCCCTTGATTTGTTTTACCCCCAGATCCCCATTCACATTGGACCAATGGGGTCTGGATATATATATACCCCATAGACATGGAGTACTGACCCATTACGTCCCCATATGGACTTTTCTACCTCTAAACTCCTATCACTCTGAGCACATACAGACCCTATAACCTATATGATGGGGGCTTAGGGCTCTGATCTGTACCAGGCAGGTCCAAGAAGAGGCCGCATGACTGTCCCATCGCTCTTATACCACTGGTGCCACCAAGCCTTATAACGTTCCTCTCCCCCCTACCGCCACGAGAGCCCCTCCATTCCCTATATATATATATTATATATATACACACACATATGGCACATGCGCACGCCGGATACACGGGAACAAAGAGCATACAATGTTATGTGTAAATACACACAGACCGCATCCACACATACGTCGCACACACAAGCGCTTGGCGGTGCCGCGTCCGGCCGAGCTATGAAGAGTAAAAGCCCCCCTTTGTTTATCGCCGCAGAGAATTCCTCTCTCAGCACAAAGACGGCTTTTGTACAAAGTCCTGTTTAGAGAACGGATGCCACTCGGCGGCTTCTCACAGCCCAGGGAGCGAGCCCCGGCGGCAGCCGCTGCAGGGTGTAGAATTACCGTTCAGACCGGTGAGCCTGCACTCATATTCATGCAGGAATGGCTGGATAGTGAGTGGATGAATGGGGGGCAGCGGGGGGGGGGGTCTGACCCTGGACGGGGTGGAGAATGGGGTTCGTCTGCTTTATATAAGGATTTCAAGGAACTCGGCTGAAGGACACTTTCTGGGGAAACTCCGGCGCATGCTCAGTATAAACGACCCCTCGGTGAGTCTTCAGAGGACCCGGAATGTCAAAAAACCTCGGAAATCCAGTATTTGAAATCTTTGGGTCCTCCAGCGCCTCGTCAGAGACCCCGTTCCTTACAGCATCTCTATGACCTCTACAGTTACACCGTGACCCCTGATAACACCCCCAGCTCAATGATATCCACGATGCCCCCCGGTAATTTCTAGAGCCCCCAAACCCCCGATATTCCAACCAGTACATTAACCCATTGCACGCCAGTGGCTTACTCACCCGTTGTCCTGGGGGGCCATCTGGCCCAGCTTTCCCGTCCGGTCCGGTCAACCCCTGAGAGACAGAGACGGGTTATTTATTACCCATTAACCCTTTGCCACGGGGGTTGTATCGACCCCTACGTGAGTCAGCGGCAGGACGTCGGGCTGGGAGATACTCACATCGATTCCGGGGAGTCCGGAAATTCCCGGTTTTCCAGGTTCCCCTGGTTTCCCGGCGGCTCCTTTGGGACCCTGGAAGGTTTTAAAGAGGGATTTAAAAACATCTTTCCCCTAATGGCTTGCTATCCATCACAAGATTACAACTCCTATCACCCTCCACCGTCCAGCGGGCAGCAGACGTAATTCTCGCTCTTAACCCTTTCTCTGCTGGGGACTCTGTTGCAATGATACCCAAAGCAACCCATTATGATTCCACTGTGAGTTTAGGGGGTCCCACGTAACACTTACCGGGGTTCCGGGTAGCCCAGCCGGACCGCGCTCACCCTAAAAAAGAAACACATTGATTTAACGAAAATCAGACGGCCATCATTATTCTTCTAATAGCCCCAGCCCCGCCTCTAACCACACCCCCTAAAACAAAAGTGCCCCCTGTCACAGTATGTGAAATGTTGGAGGGTCTGTATGTTGGTATGAAGTAGCCACACGTGATCTGTGTCCCAGCCCTTGCTTTGCATGATGTAGCCATGATGTGATCCATGAGGGTGACTGCTGGTCTTGCCCCTGAGGGGTAATTAATTACCCAGCTAGCCTCAACCCTTTCTCTCTCCCCAGACATTCACCAAAAGGGAACTCTCTGGGAAAACATTAAGGAGCCCCGGATCTAAAAATAAATACCTTAAGCCCCTAACATTGATTGGGGACAAACTCCATGAGAGTGAGTGTGAGAGTGAGTGTGTGTGAGAGTGAGTGTGAGTGGGGTCAGAAAGGGGAGAAGGGGTGAAATGCGTTTGGGGGAGATTAGAAAAGTCACTGGTAAGATAGGTGGAAGCGTGAGAGGAGGCGATGGTAGAAGAGGGTAGGAGAGGAGGGCGAGAGAGAGGAGCAGAACGGGGTGAACGGCCGAATGGGGAGAGCGACATGAAGGAGGTAAGAGGACGGGGAGTACAAACAGGAGGAGCGTGAGACATGAGGGTGAGTGAGCGCAGTACAGGCCGGGACAGAGAGGTGAGCGGTGTGAGAAAAGCGTGCATGGAATGCCACAGACTGGAGTGTGAGAAAGCAGCGTGTGAGTGAGGAATGTCCCAGTTGCGTGTGAATGAATGTGGCGGGGGCAGCAGCTTACACAATATGATCAATAACGACCGACTGCTCGGGCTTCATCACATCGCACAGCGCAGCGCTACGGAATCTGACGGCGCTATACACACCAATAAATAACAGGTGGAACTGGGGCGGAAAACAAAGCAATGAACTTTCAACCTATATTCGTTTTTTTACCAGAAATTAGATTGCAAGCTCTTTAGCACAAGCAATGGCGCCTGAGTGCGTGATTATCACAGGGGTGCAAAACACATGATTTAGTGAATAAGCCTCAGCGAAGGTGATGAATGAAGCTCCTGTATGAATGAGCAGACACTGGCCCTTTGAGCCCGCAGAGCGCGGACAGTCCCGCTGTGTACATGCGCAGACGGGAGTATTCAGACTGGGGCAGGTAGACCGTGGCTCTGCGGGGAGGGGGGGGGGTCACCGAGCACACAGAGCACCTTTTATACTCTGCTGAATAAACACGCAGCCCCCGGCAGCAAAGGAATTCCTTTAACCCACTTGCTGACGGTCGGGACTCTGACACACGGCAAATAAACAGACAGCGGATCTTTCAGCAGCACAGGGGTTAATCTTCCTATGCCCGGAGCCCTCCCAATCCGTTCCCGTGGGGGTCCCCCCAGCACTCACATCTATTCCATCCTTCCCGTTGATTCCTGGTGGTCCTTGAGGACCTGGGGGTCCCGGTGGTCCAGCTCTCTGCAAAAAAGAGAAGAAAAAGACAGGGTCACCTGCGGGGACTTCATGGGCAGACGGGCAGTCGGGTGTGAAAGGTAAAAAAAAGGTCATTAAGAGTCTCCATTCTTTATCATCCCCAGGGTGCAGCGCTACGGAATATGATGGCGCTATATAAACCAATGAATAACCAGTCACACAGTGTTAAAGCCACAAAAATATCACAAAATATCAAGAAGGCTTAATTACGACACAGAAACTTTTAAGCTTTTTCAGTTTCTATAGCAACAGCCTGTCACATGACAATTAAGTGTTCCCGTCAAAATTGCGAATGAGGCAAAATTTGACGATTAATGAGTTCTTTCTGGAAAGCGTTTGGGCGATCAGCAGAATTAGGAATCTGGTTTCTAATGCGGTGTTAAAAACAGCGACTTTAGAAAGTGATTATTTTATCACATGGGACATTTAATCAGAGCTGCCAGCCAATTAAACGCCGGATTCCACAGGGGTCGGGGGCAATAAACTCTCTGTCTAACAGCCTAAATCACAGCGACAAGGGGGGTCCCATTTGCTGCAGCCAAGTATTCTCACGTTTGGATGGCAGGATCTGAGACGGACCCCCTAAAGACGCAAAGCGGCAACTAAGCAGAGGGTTTAGGAAACGGAGAACGAAGTTACGAAGTAAAAAAGGTAAGAATAATTTTGCAGCTCAGTACATAAGCGAGCGGCAGATACTACGTCAGATACTACGTCAGATACTCAGATACTACGTCATATACTACGCCAGATACTACGTCAGATACTACGTCATATACTACACCAGATATGCAGATACTACATCAGATACTCGAAGACTATGTCAGGTACTCCAAGACTAGGGCAGGTACTCCAAGACTAGGGCAGGTACTCCAAGACTAGGGCAGATACTCAGATACTATGTTAGGTACGCGGTTAAAACTGATAAAGACTGATAATTACTTCCTCGGTCCTGATTTACGTGAACCCCGAATTTTCAGACTCATTAACCCCGAATAATTTTACGTTTAAATCCAGCATTAATTAAATCTCCCCGATAATTAAATCTCTCCCAACACACAAAGAAACTCCTGTTTCCCCGATCAACGACCCCACTGACAGCACCGGGGGCCCGGGGAATATGGAGACCCCTCAAAGTAAACAGGAATTTGAATGCTTGGTTTGGGATTAAAAGACATTTAGACCTAAAAACCCAGAATTTGTCATCGTCTACGAAGGCGTTTTGATTTTTTGAGGAACAAATATCATAAATGAGGAGAATTTACGCCCAGATCTGCCCCGTAACCAGCACTGGAATTCTGATCTGGTGAGGGTAACTGGGACCTTTCTCGGGATAATCGGGGTCTCTGTAAACATCAGGGGGTCAAAAGTTGTTAAAACCGGAGATTACGGAAGCCTCAGATCATCAACGCTACAAAAATCGGCACCTCTATGAACCGCATGGCACCTCTATGACCCGCACGGCACCTCTATGAACCCCAAGGCACCTCTATGAACCGCACGGCACCTCTATGAACCGCACAGTGCCCTAAAAAGAGTTAAGGAAATGCAATTTTTACCAAAAAATAAACCATGTAATGAAAACATCCATCTCCACGCCTAGATGGTGACATTCCGACCCAAACACAAAAAGAAAAAAAAAACAAAAGGAGGAATAAGTCAAATTTGGTATTTGGGCTGTAGAGGAATGGTGGGACCAGTATAGGACCCTCTAGAAGGACGGGGGGGGTCTTACCTGGGACGTAGCCAGATGAATTAACAGGAGAAGGACAAAAGTTGGGAGACCAGCCATGGTCACCAAGCACCTTCTCCCTTTAGTGGGCTGCGAACCGACCTAGCGTCCCCCTCTGTGATGGATCCAAACCCCTGTACGAGAGACGTCAAGATTAACTTCAGTCTGAAGGTCCTGGGAGTCAGGAGGCTTCAGAGTAGTGGAGGTGGAGAGAGGACAAGGAGGGAGGAGGGAGAGGCTGTAGCCCACCTATGAATGAGGGTAGTCATTAGCTGGATCCACTGGAATGCAAGACAAACAGAGGTGGTACCGACTCAGCAATCTGCCCCAGTACAGCTCCCTGCTAGACTGTCAGCTCCTAGGGCTCAGTTAGCGAACGCCTCGTCTTTGGAATATTGTTTAGCGTTAAAGAAAAGCCTCCATTCACGCAAGACAGCGTTCCCCGCACGTTACATGAGCACGCGGCATTATAACACATGTAATAATATACCACAAAGGGTTAAAAGGGCATGAAAAACTCTCAATGAAACCTTGTCCTGACCAGTTGGGAGTCTGGAGGTTATATAACCAAAAAAATAAATAAAAGAAACCCCCCCCCCCCCATAATAAAAGTGTTGAAAAGAATAGATATACATAAAAACAGAAATGCACAAAGCAAATATATACACATTATAGAGAAAAAAACATTATGAGGGACCGGCGCCGTTCCTCTCCCACCAAAAGGGCCGGCAGGAAAGTAAAGGACCTCATTATATACGAGAGAGAGAGAGGATTCAATAGAAAGATTTTAATGGCATAAAGGCATTTATTTAAAATGAGGAAAAAGTTAGAACAGGAAAGCCATAATCTAAAACCGAGAGGGCGATAGATAAGTGGAACAGCCTCCCAGCAGAGGTGGTAGAGGGTAATACAGCCAGGGTATTAAACATGCATGGGATAGACATCCGGCTCCTGAATCTAAGACGAGACCAACGACCGGAAAGTCATTAAACCGGTTGAAGAATTGCTTAGATACACCAGATGCCTCTAGAAGTTCCATTTTTAACCCCTGATGTAGCCGTCTTATCACTTCCTACCCCACGTCGGGTGTTTTCTGTATATACAGATTTGGAGAAAACCTCCAAGTCTCCTTGTTTCTTGTGGCCAGTCCCTCCTTGAGTGCCAAATCCCTGACCATTTCCTCTTTTCTTGGAGCTCAGAATGTTTGATTATATCACGGAAATAAAATACATTCATACCAAACGCCATAAATGTCCGTCATACGTCACAAAGTCACCTATAAAATATTGGCAAAGCTCCACCCTGGCCACGCCTCTAACCACACCCCCTGATTTAAAAGGCCAGTTCAGCTGTCACGATGGATGGTGTTATATGAGGCGCACACTCAGTGTATCAAAAAACAATAAAACCTCAACGTAACGGTAGAAACCAGGTAAAAAATGTGTTAATAAGACACAAAAATAATAAAATTACTTTTTTCTATTACAGCAATGAGAGAATTCTCGCCTTGACCGTCCCCAGGAGTTTAGGTTTCCGCTGCTAAATACCCACAACTGCTGCCCCATAAAGAAGATCGAGCCCAAAAGAGGGAGACTTTCGGGGAATTCAGGCAACAACAAAAAACCCAGCTTTTAGGAAAAAGAAAAGTCCTCGTTTCAGGAAAACATTGCTTAAAACTCCCAGGGGCTTCCTTGGATACCCTTCCTTCTACCCCAGCCACTGGCTGTACTGGTTTTTAATGGTTGAGTAAATTCAGGATGAACCCGTCCTGGGAATGACCTCCACCGATGACTTTACCGTTTCACCGACTACTGCTTCCCATCCAAACCCAAAACACCTTCCCTTGCGCATACAACTCAGACAGGCTTTAAAACCTGGCATTTGCATTTACCACCCAAAATCAATGATTTGTGCGCATGCGCTACAGGCAGCCGACATTCTTACGTTGCGTTGCAACCATAGCCGTCTCTTTTTTTTTTCAAAACCCACCCCAACGCAAAGCAGATTTGTTAGAAGAAGACCCACACAAGTCACACAAGTGTTAGAAATGTTGGTTTATTGTAAATTTATAGAGAGACAAAAAAATGATGGTGGTGATGATGATGATGATGATGATGATGGCGTTGATGATTAGGATGATCTGCAAACGGCATTTCTGAAAGACTTCATACAAATATCTGTAAACATGTTGAAAAGGCAAATATTTAAATTTTAGAGAAAGGAAATCAAGCTCTTCAGGTAAAAATTTACAAAACATCGAAAGAACGGTGTGAGATTCCCACCTAGCACCAGACACGGGAACATTTCCAGAGGTTCTGCCGGGAAAGAAAACATTCAGCTAAATTAAAGATTATTGTCCTCTTCTCACCACGGGTTACAGCTCCGCGCGGGGAGCTCCGGGAGCGGCTTTCCTTTAAAGGCCGCTATAATGGATGGTATCTTCTGACATCTGGTCCGTCGGCATGGCTCAAGAGTACCAGTTTGCGTTTCATATGGCGTGTTTGTTTGAGAGTTCCTCGCAAGTTCCACCAGACGACCCGTTATTCCTCCTGTTTCATAATTTGGTCATCAGAATTCCACCGAATTCCACCATTTTTTCTTCTGGATTCGATGTCTCGCTCTCAGCACTCGTGCTGATTATGCCGTTTCCAGGCTCAGCATCAGATCTCTCTTTGGGTATCGGGTTGGACCCTGGTAAACTTCCTGGGCTCTTCTGTGACACGTCAAGCAAGACCTCATCCCCTCCAAGTGTGACGATCTCCTCCGAGCCCCCTTCATCCTTACTTCTCGGATCCTTCCTTTCTTCACTCGAGAGGCAATGAGCGACCTCTTCCTTGTCCTCCATGCTTCTATCCAAAGACAGCTCCAGGGCAGATACTTCTTGGTTACTATCTTCTGGGATTTCAGCAGCAGGACCATCACCTTGACTTTCTCCGATGTCTAATTTACATTTTTTCACTTCAAGCTTATCCTTGTCTTCTAGTTCTTCCTTGTTGGTTGCTTCACTAATCAGAGAGGGGTTTATAATGCAGTTTTGGAGATTTTCGGAGAGCTGCTCCTCATTGGAGACCTTCTGGTTTTGTATGCCATCTCCGTGGTTGGCGATCGTCTTCCTTTTCTTACTTTGGCAGGTGACTGTTTCAGGTGTCAGATCTTCTCTTACAGGCAAAGACTCCGACGGGCTGCCCACCACATCTCCTTGGTCTAAAACTTTTCTGTCCTCCGATTTATCAGCCAACAACTGTATATTCTCCTCTCCTCTCAGATCCTTCTTTTCATCTCCATTCCTCTCTTTTATGCCAACTGCTTTCATATTTTCATGTGCCTTTTCCACGCCAACCATTTCAAGTCTGGAACTCTGATCCGTCTCGTTTTCTAAGTCTATTTCGCACTTTCCTAGTATTTTTTTGGGGCCCCAAATAAATTTCTCCCTGGGCTGGTAATGCTTCCAAGCAAAGAGCACCAACTCTCGGCGTTGCTTTTTGTCTTTCACGGTGAACATGAAATAATCCAAGACGCTGCTTTTAACGTGAGATAATTCCTTGTTACACAGGGTCTCCGCTAGGAAAAACTTGACGAGGGGAGCCTGGAAATGTTCGAAGCCTAACTCCCCCAAGCACTTCAGGATCCGTGTGATCCGCAGGTTGTTATGACTGTGACTGGGGGTGAAAAAAAAAAACACCAATTAGGAAGATAGCGGATAAGTTGCCGGATCCCACAAGCGCTCAGAATCCCGTCAACCTACTCATTTAGATTGGCAAATCTTTCTTTCCAGTTCTCAGCTCGGGCAACCTCCCCGGTTTCTTCATCCACGAGTCTGACGCCGTAGAAATCCAGCATGAGTTTGTACGCCTTGAGGAACCTCCTCATGGCGGCGGCGTCTTTTCTCAGCATCTGGAAAAGAGCCAGAGAGATTGAACGGTGAGAAAGTGTCACGAAAGGAGTCAATAAGGGGTTAACTAACCCAAAGTCGTGTACCTCGATCTCGGCCAGCGTGAGCGGCTTGGCTTTCCAGTTCATTCCCCGCTCCCGCAGAGGAAAGAGCCTGCAGAAACACGAAGAGGAAAGACAGTTCGACCCGGAAAACAACAACAATGTGATTGTGAATAAGTAAAAGTGAACAAAAACAAATAAAATAATATTTAGCATCAGAATTTTAAAATTCTCCATTCATTCCAAGACGGGAGAAGCATCTTTGGGCATTTAATAACTTTTGAGCCAATTTCCCTTTTTCCTTCTTTCTTCAGACAGCGTGCGCGTTGAGAACTCACCACTGAATATAAGAATGGTTATCCTCTAGTCTGTCATAATCGCTCTCCCATTCTTTAAGAATCACGTCTATGTATTCTCCTGCGCGTGTAAAAAGGGGAGAATTCCATTATAAATAAATAAATGCAAACATGTGAATGACATCATAAAAGTGGAAATTACACATTTCTCTCCAACAGCTGGAAATGTCAGAACAGGCAGAGCTTCTGTAAAATGTAAATAGAGACTTTGGGATAAAGCAGCGTTTCCCCCCCTCCCCGTTTTCCGCACTCACCGTAGGGTTTAAAAGGTATCCTGTTCTGATAGAAAGCCAGATTCGGCATTTCACTAGGGCTCTGATCCTATAGAAAAGGGAGGAAAGGAGGAATATCACAAACCTCCCCCAAAAAGTATCAATAAAACACTTTCGTGTAATTTTAGGTCATTCTGTAAAACAGATACCTTAAGGGCGAAACGCGCAGGACAGACGGACAGAAATAAAAGCAGGGATGAGCCATAGGCAATCGTTGTGGGGAAAACAGGCAGACGAGCCAAACGCTCCTCTGGATGATGTCATTTATTATTAATATTATGGTAAAAGAACAGGAAAAAAGAAGCTCTTACGCGATTAGACGGGTAGTCCCTGTTATTGGGGTAGCCGCAGCGGTACTTGCGCAGGTCTTTAGAAGCTCTTAATCTTTGTTCTCGTCTGTAATACTGAAACAGACACAAAAAGAGACAGCTATATATATAAGCAGCCGGTTACCGAGGAGATGCGCGGAGCAAAACCTTCTTATCTTATAGCTTTTTGGTCCTTGTCGTCATCGGTAGATATGCAGGTGCGGCTTTTCAATTAACAAACTCTGCCGTATATAACATTTTTATCACTAAATACAGGATGAGAAACGACACCCTAGAAGCTTTAAAATAATATCGTCTCCATGACACCGAATCTTGCAAATTTTGGATGTTACAGGAACCGCGTATACAATACGTATACACAGCATATAATGTCTAGATCTGCAATAGGCCAATATCTATTTATACACAGGGCATAGGCAGCTGACACATATAGACATCCTATATACAAAGGGCACAGGCTCAGTATATTTATATGTGCCAGCTGCCTGTCCTCGGGGTATATAGGATGTCTATATGTGCCAGCTGCCTGTGCTCGGGGTATATAGGATGTCTATATGTGCCAGCTGCCGGTGCTCCGTGTATATAAGATGTATATACCGGTATGTGCCAGCTGCCTGTGCTCGGGATATATATATGATGTCTATATGTGCCAGCTGCCGGTGCTCCGTGTATATAGGATGTCTATATGTGCCAGCTCCATGTTGTACGGAAGCCCTCTGTCTCTCCCCCGGCAGTACCTCCTCTTCTCTCCTGTAGGAGTCCGGGTGGCTGTCTCTCTCCCACTCCCTCCACTCGTCCCACTCCTTCTCCTCGGCCTCATCCCAGGAGTCACAGTCACTATCCAAGTGCATCCTCCGAGCGGGGCTGCACAGCCAGGGACGGGGCAGAACCAGGCAGGGCAGCACGGTGCCGGCGGGGCAGGACCAGGCAGGGCAGCGCGGGGGCAACAAAGACCAGGCAGGGCAGCGCGGGGCGGGGCCGGAGGATGGGGTCAGGGTGGGGGGGCTGACTGCTCCTGGGGCGCTCCTGCTGCAGCTGCTGACAGCTGGAAACGAAAGCGAAACCGACGTTAAAGGCCGGCGCCCACTGCTGATGTCACGGTGGGAAGGCTTAACCTGGGCTGGGGGTGCGGGACAGAACCAACAAGAGATGGGGGGGCGGAACCAACTACACCAAGAGACATGGGGGGGGCGGAACCAACTACACCAAGAGATAAGGGGGGCTTTGTGCCCTATTGCTGTGTATCTGTGTAACTGAGTGAGGCATTTAGAAGAAGAATAACGGGGTCTTGTTTACCCAGTTTAATTTATTAACCCATTTCCCGCTGTTTCTTTACACATTATTACTTCCTTAGGGGAGGAAAGAGAGGCATTGGGGATATATGGCCCACAGAGAGACTTGCCAAACTAAACAGGGGGCACCTGGCAGGTATGACCTAGAAATGCAGATGTGGGGCGAGCCGTTCACCCAGGCGTAATAGGGAAAGGCAGCCCCTCACATTGGAATCTGTTCTTGATCGTACCTAACACTCTTTATATATATATACATACTATACATTGTGTGCATGTTATTTTTTAATCCGAATAAAACTTTCAAAAAAAATTGTGTGCAATAAACGCCTTATAAGACGGGGCGGATTTTGTGAATAACCCTCTTTTTTTCCTTAAAGTATCATTTTCCTGTAAGTCGCCCCGCAGGCAGCTCTTTCACTTTCCATTCCCGCGTCCGGCCACCACGCTCTCTACAAGGTTTCTGTTTCCTCTATAAAGCCTCACGGCCACATTCTCCACAATCCCCAGTAATATGATGTATCATTTATATGTAACATTGTACAGCGCTACGGAATCTGAAGGTGCTATATAAAACAACAAATAATAAAAATCTTTAAGCTTGAGATTTTATTCCTCCCCAAGCGTTCTGCAGGACCCCACCACCGATGGAGGGATCATTGGTTTACGATAACGGGAAGGGCTTGATTGTTAAGATGAACAACGGCCTAACATGATCCACGAATATATTTCCTAATCCCTTGACGTAATTAATATGCGTTTTCATACACATCTGGATAAAGGATGACAACGAACACAATGAAAAGAACATTTTATCTACAAAACATTAAAATATTATTAAAAACAGATTTAAATAACTGGCTACACAAACTATCTACGAGTCGGAGTAAAAAATCCCTTGAGGTCGGAGGTACGGCAGGGAGAGCAACCAGTACGTTTTATAATGGCTGCGATCGATGAATCCGTCCCCTGAATAGACGGTACGATCCCTAACCCTCCTTCCCTCCATACCAGTATGATCCCTAACCCTCCCTACCATGCACTAAACGCTGAGCCCTTAACGCCACCAGTGGAAGGCTTCCTGTAGCCCAGGCTGCCACAGTCCACTCAGTGGCTACAGTCTTGCCATGTACTGGTTTCATGCACTAAACTGGTGAAAGGAATTCCCTGAGGAGCTAGACTCGCTTATCCTTCCATAAACCCAGATGGCTGATCAGACCCCCCCCCCCCAACTTGCTACGGCATAACAACCACGAAGCGGCACTGGGAAGCTTTGTAAGCATTCGCCGGGAAGCAGATCTTCTCAGCATCTAAATCATGCTCAGAGTGTTCTATATTTCTTCACAATGTCAAACCACAACTATCCGGAGACATCAGAGAACCAGAACCCCAGCTACCACCCCCCAAAACCAGAGTTGCCTCCCAGTGCGACACGCGACCCCACGTGTCCTCCCTACGTGCGTCTTCTCTTGCTGGCGTTCGGGCTGGACGGGTTGCTGTTGGCGTTGAGGACTTTCTCTGTAACGCGGTTCCTCTTCCTCTTGTCCCCGGATTCTTTGGAACCCGATTCTGATAACGATCTCTCCTTCTCTTTGACGCTGGGCTTGTCGACACTTTTTACCGAGTTCCCGGAGGTATTTCCGAAAGCTGCGGGAAAAAAAGGGAACGCACAGTTTCAATCACCGGGTACGTCTGACGAGAGTCAGGGCAATGCATAGAAAACGGGCGCTACAAAAAAAATAAAACAGATGTAAAATGTAGCAAGTTTACAAATAATTATAATGTATTCCAAGTCACGACTTTAAAACACTAAACTAATAGAACAAGGCGCGGTGCTGCTGACTCACAGGAGTCAGGAGGAGGATTTAAGACGTGGTTACCCAAATGGAATCATGTTTAAAATGAGCACCGTTTACACACCAAGGCCCTTTTAACAAAGACACCCAACACTCCCGTGTCAGATAAATATCGCACCTTCTTCAGAGCCCGCGTGCAGATCTGCCTCCTCCTTCACCTCTTCTTTAATTTCCTCCTCCGATATCACTTTACCTGGGAGGAGAAAGAGTCCGTGAGCGACGTCACAAACATATAATACACACCGTTATCTAACGGAGATACCAGAGCTGGGGCGAGGAGATAACGATCCGCCTCCCAGCCGCTGAACCGAAATATCGCAGGAGAAAACAGATGGGGGGAAAATACAAGGCAGGAGAATTCCTCTTCTGTACACCAAGAAACTGTCAATAAAGTTTCGAAGGACAACAAATGGGAACTGCGTCACAAATCGCGCAGTGCTCCTCACCTTCCTTCACCTCCTGGATAATGTCCTCCGGAAGAGTGAAGTTCCTCTCGGGATTCGGGAAAGGAAGGATCTCCGATTCGTGCTACAAAACAAGACAGTCAGGGCCGTACTCAGACCGATCGGCATCTCAGCTTCAAGCTCCGCGGCCCGTTGAGTGCCAAGCGCTGAGTGTGTACTCACCAGAGCCTGCATGTCATACATGCTTCGGAGATGGTCCCAAATGACCTTCGACGAGATCTGGCGGCCGATGTTTTGGCTAAACTTGTCCCGTATGCAGATCATGTGGAAATGGCGGTTCACTCCTGCGAGGAACAGCGTTGCAATCTTATTGGCTGATCATAAACGGACACAACTGACGTCATGGCGATTATTTACAGAAAACGTATTAAACGATTCTGGAGAATCCCACCTCCCACAAGAATGTTATGGCGCGCGCGCACACACGCATGATCCGTACACACGCATGATCGCTAAAATTTAAAAAGCAGTCACGCCAGTTTAGATAATGAAGCCAATTGTATCATTATTATTGGTATTATTATTATTGGTATCATTATTATTGGTATTATTAAGGCCCAGCGCTGACGGTTAGCAGATATTGCATTGTCTTCCTGCATGTCCGCTTCCCCCTACTGATGCCCCAGTCACACACCCTCGGCATTCTTAGGCCCCCTCCCATTTCTCGGCAGGCAAAGCTACTAAAGGCCGGGGATGCGTTGCGGCCTCCACTTACCCACGGGTTTGTGACCGAGCATAGCGTGGAACAGGCAGACTTCTACCTCGGGGCTCCACAGCACTGGCTCCTCGGCGGGGGTTTCGGGAGCCGGCTCCAGCCTTACCACGGCACATTCCCCGGCCTCCGTCTCACCCATCGCCGCCGCCACTGTTGGGAGACACCGAGGCGCAGCGGCCTCCGCTGGTCGCTAGAGGTACTGCAGTCCGGACAGCACCACCAAGCGGAGGATCGCGTATACTACACCCGGCACAGCGGCCTCGTCTAGCAGCTAGAAGTACTGCACCGCACACAGCGGCCTCTGCTGGCACTCAGCGGTACTGCACTTTCCACTTCTGTCCTCTATGGGTATTACGCAGCGCCACCGCCTGGCCACTTACTGATACTACAGCTGGCATCACTGCACTTGGTACAGCGCCAGTGCTGGTCCACTAACTGATGCCTCTGTCAGTATCCACTGGGGTATGAATGAACCACTCAATGTTCTTCAGTGCCCCTGCACCTGTAATCCCAGGTACTGCACCCCTGCACCAGTAATCCCAGCTATTGCATGCATCATAACGGCAGCATGTACACACCTACCATAACCATCATGTAAAGAGGGTATGGGGTACATGCACTGGGGCAGATCAGAGACACCCAAGCTATTTAAACAGGTTCTGCAGTGTGAACCCTCTGTGCTTAACCATGGAGCAGTGAGACGCCTGTCCCCAGATCATGGACCCCCAGATTGTAGGGGGGGGGGGGTCACTGCTATATCCTAATTCTCTGGTTTGTTACTTATGTCGTCAGTAATTGATTCAGAGGGGGTTTATTAATCATAACTCTCTGCCCGAGACATCAGGGTTGCTTGTACCTAAGCAGCGCGTTCTCCGCGTCTGTTCCTCCTACAGGTTCAACTCTTATCTTTATATCTCAGCGGGTTGCTGATTACCGAGAGAAATAAGTGCCCCAAAATCCCACCCACACAAGTTTCCTTTCTGTTCTGGATTAAATTGAAGTCCGTGGCATGAAAATGAGATTTCTCTGTCCAAAGAGATTAAAAAACATATTGAATTCTAACAATTACAACAACAAAAAAGCAACAAAGCATGCGACTCCCGCTTTGTATTAAACACACTTGAAATCGATACTAGTTATTAAACAAATAATAGTGGCCTGGAGCACAATGCCCACCTGAAGACGTAACCACTTTGGATCCACCAGTGCGAACGGGATCTCCCACCATGTTTTCTCTGCTGTTAACGGGTTGAGTTGATTAATAAATCCTTATTGTAAACTAAAGCTTTAAAGCCAAATAAAACCTGCATAGTTGGACTTTCTTAATTTCTGGGTATTACTGAGTTGTATTGTTTTTTACTTTACTGGGAGGATGGTAGATAAGTGGAGCAGCCACCCAGCAGAAGTGGTATAGGGTAATACAGTGCGGGTATTAAACATGCATGGCTCTCCACCAAATGTATCGGTTTGTCTTAGTCTGTCAATTCTTGTCTTGTCATATCCCTTGAATTTATGTATTGTATTAAGCGCTGCGTAAACTGTTGGCGCTATATAAATAAAAGAGAATAATAATGCATGGGATAGACATGTGACTTCTGAATCTAAGACAAGACCAACCCTGCAATACCCTCATACACAGCAAACATTCTGACCTCCCAGAAAAGAGGGGCATTGGGAGAGGAAAGAGGGTGCATCAGGGGGAGGGAGGGGCATCGGGGAGGAGAGGGGCAACAGAAAGAAGAGGGTGGCATGAGGGGAGGAAAGAGGGGCAGCAGTGGAGGGAAGAGGGGCATCAGTGGAGGATAGAGGGGCATCAGCGGAGGGGCATCAGGGGTTTGGGACACAGAGAGGGACTGAACAAATGAACCAGGGTCAGTTGGGTTTCTATCTAAAACCTATTTAGAGATTTTGCCCGTTCTTTACAGCTGTGGCCGTCGAGTTACTCCACTGCGCTGTTCCCAGTCTCACGGACTTTATTCTATTTCCAGACACTGAATAAGCTACTCCAACTCCTGTGCGTTGGATTAACTCTCCGGCTTTAATCACTACACAGAGAGCTGGGTAGGCATGGTAACTTGGAGCATTTCAGAGAGTGATGTCACTTTGAAAAGGACCAAGGTGGTAAAAGTGACATCGTCCCCGCATGTCATTTTCAGATGTCTTTGTGCGTCTGTACGTTTTGACTTTTCAGCAGGGGTTCTGGTTTATTTTAGAGTCCGCATGCTGGCGATGACAAAAACGCACTCAGCCTAGATTAATGCCGCCACATAATTACTGCGCTGAATCTGTCCTCTGTATCTGTGCGCCAGTCAGCGTCGGAATCTCCGAGATACTTCTGGCCCTTGAAAAAATCCCAAACAATTCAAAAATGAATTTTTGGATGATTTCCATTCCAGATACCCTACCATCTATCATCGCTTAATGTCTATCGTTTAATGATTACTGTGATAATCTTGCAGAATATAATTTAAAAATGTTGTAGTGACCCATACGATGTCTCCACCTTTATCGATTGTTAAACGTGGCTTAAAGTCTCAGTTTGAAGAATATTATAAATCAATCAAATTTCATATTCCAATATTAAAATCAGGCCATGGTGAATATATATATCATATATCAAAGTGTTCAAATCTTGCAGGATTCATCTTCATATTCAAGCCAGGTTTCTATCCAGCTCAGAAAGCGGATTTAAAATCTTATGAGAAAATGAGAATTTTCAGAAGATGAAAAAAAAAATAATAATAATATTATAATCATACTAAGATGATTATGAAGGGCTAATTCACAATGCTAATTGTGCTTATTTGTCACTTGAATGTTGGGAACATACCACAGAACTACAAGGCAGGACCACTAGAGGGGAGCACTGCATTATCTGGGAATGGTAGATGCTGAAGAAATGTATAATTAGATATTTTATGGCCGAGGAAATAATTTAAGGAACGATTCTCAGATATTGCACCGCTTACAAACTCCAGCGCTCCACAGACTGATGGGTTTTGTCATATAGTTAATTAGTATGGAATTAAATGCAATGTTATTGTGTTCAGACTCTTCAAGTACTTTTTTTCTTGTTTGTTTTGCCAATAAAATGCAAAAACAAGCAATTTCCAATTTTATCTTAAAGGAAGAAAAAACGTTTGCTGGTTCGTTGTCATTAGGGCCAACAGAGGACCTTAAGAAAGCAGTGATAAATAAATAAAAACCCCAGCAAATTGCAAAAATGTATACCAAATAAATGTAAAAAACAGTTTTAATGTCACTTGGGTTATATGGTTACTAATAGAATGTCAGAAGGAATATAGAATTATACATAGGTCATGGACCCTACCACTTAATCTCCCACCATAGTCCATACCATGGGCCATACGTCCTAACTCTGATTGGTGGAGGGCTTCAGAATTTTCATGAACATGGATAAATAGTTCCACTACTAGCTGGTGACCTAAAATTCCCTGATTATCAACACCATAGGCAACAGTTACCATGACAAAATGTATGCCAAAATTGGCCAAAGAGATAGAACAGAAGGGAGAGATAATTCTTTTTGACATGGACTCTCTTCCACATCCAGTACCCCTACATTGAGCAGGTCTATTCACTAAACTAAAAGTCCAATTCACTAAAGCCAACTCACATACCCTCACCAGAAACTCACGCGATTTAATGTCGTATGTCCTCGCAAACAACTCACAGGTTAGTGGATTTGTGGGAATGAGAGGACATGCGGACTGACCACTTGACTTCTTAGTGAATAGACTCAGGAGTGATTTCTGCTCTTTAATCCTTCCGTGTAACAAAGAAATAAGTAGAACCACAATTCATTTGCTGCTCACAATATTCTGCAAAAAAAAAGGCATAGTTTGTAAAATCAATTCAATTACAGAAAGCATTTACTGTTATATTCTACTGATTAAATTACTGACAATAGGAACGCTGCAGAATTTATCAAACATTACGCCACACGATGAGTGGAAAGACGTGGGAAATTGAAAGTATTTTTTAGTTGACCCAAAGACTCTAATAGGAAACAAATAATAAATCACTTAATTTCTGAATAGCTTTCATTTTATGTTAAAAGGTTAATGGAGAAAGTATATTAATTATTTGCATAATACACATTTCTCTAAGTACTACATTTCCATAGCCCCTATTTTTCCCTCTTATTGCCCCAAATTACCCCAGGGGAGATAAATACATAATGCATATTCATAGCTTGATCCGGCTATGGGCCTTCATTTCATACGTTCAGATCCTAACAAGAAGTGAATACGGTAATTCTCTTTTTCGGCCTGGCAATCGGTTCGCATGTTTCTAATGCTTTAAACTTTGGTATGTAAACATTTTTAAATACTGCCTCCGGGATGAAATTAAACATTTCTTTATTTATAGGCCAGACAAGCTTTACATCATAACCTCATGTTGCTCGGGTATAAATACGTATTCTTTCTGAGAATTAAGTCATATGTTGGTTCTAATCTGGGAGTTACATTACACAGAACGTTGCTGTTCTTTTTGTTACACTGTTGCTCCGTAAATATTGCTTTATTCACCTTTTTTTAAATTAATTTCTCATGCGATGGGGAATCGGTTAATTGCATTTTCTCATCATTGAGTGTTTTCTGTCCATGGACCTCAAACTCTTCCTTTTCAGATAAATTATTTTCCTATTTCTCTCCGCTCAGCTTCCCGGACAATCGATCTCGGTGAGCTACAGCTGATCACAGGGTCACCCGATAATCTTCACAGCCACGATCTCGGGGATTTCATTACAGAGGCAACATCTCTCCCACTGAAGCAGAAATCTTATGTTTCTTCCCGGAGGTTCTTTATGGGATCTTCAAAGAAAAAATGTAAAGAAAAACAGAAGGTGTCACAAAATTTGAACAAATGCAGGTCCCCCCCGGAACCCCCTTGGGACCCTTCATCTCACCCCCCCCCGACACTAAATTTAATCCAAATATCCCAATGAAGCGAATGAGATTTACCCCGAAACGTTCATGTTCTCCATCAATCAGTTCACATAACTGAGCTGTATATTCTGAAAGGGACAGTAAAGGGACAGTAAAGAATGCCACGTCCTTAATTAATGTGGCGCTATCACTTTATGTCCAAATGATGTCACGCACTACCGTCCTGCTTGTCTATTGTACAGCTCTGCAGTATATGATGGCGATATAAATAATAAGAAGAACATGGTGGGGTTGTTACCTTAATTTACTATTATAAGGATTTGAATGATTATTCCTCCCCCTTATGTTATTTTTTTCCCTATTAACAAATTCTTATCAGGGCCACATGGATTAATTGCCCCAGGGCTCCAGAGTGACAGGAGGCCCTGAGCCCCCATACTGTAGTAGATTTTCTTGGCTTGTAGTGTCCTGAGCTGCTCCTCTGCCTCACCCTGTGCTGGCTGTGAGTGATGTGAGTGTCAGACACTGGCAGAGAGGAGCCGTCTCTACAGCCGGTGCGGAGATTACCTGATGAATCCAGTCAGAGCGGCTCCTCCATTACAGTGACACTCAGCACCCAGGCAGTGTGGGAGGGCTTCAGGTCGCAGAGTGCGCTCTGATTGGCTGCTCAGCCAGCTTCCTCTTCCTGTGCTGCATTTCCCTCAGTTTGCTTTCCCTCCATTTTGTGTCCAGTCACAGGCTGCGCAGGAGTTTGTACCCCGCTGAGGAGAGGCTTGTGGCCCCCGGACAACAAGGAGAAGAGCCTTGAAGTGCCATGGCTGATAGCAACTCAGGGTCAGTTTAATGGAGCTTAATCCTTTTTCCACCCCAGTGTGTATATATATATATATATACATGTATACTAGTGACATCATGAAGGAATGCTGAGAAATCTAAAAGAAACAGTTTTTTTTACATTAATTATGTTTTATTTGTGTTGATGTGGAAAAATAGTTGGGTGCAAGAAAATAGGGGCCCTTTATCTACAAGTGCTACATCTTGATATTAATTATCTTCCCTTTCAATTAGCTCCAGCAGAAATTCAGTAGAGATATACGTTAGCACTTTGCTCATTTATAGGCGCCCGTAACCGCGCCGCCCGTAACCGCTATACCCCTGGTTACTATACACAAGCTATAATACTATACTCAGACGTGAGCCGAGTCCCGGCCTCTGCGCCATGAAAAACCTTTGTGCTCAGACACCAGTCAATAAATAAAACGAAGGGTTCTGGAGAAAGAGAGACAAATCTATTCTTCTAAATCAAATTTCAAACCCCGGCCGTTTTTCCGAACATATAATTGAACGCGGCATCAGAACTTCTGGCGCTTGAAGCGATTTCACCTGGGAAATGAAGGAGGTCGGAACCCGTGTCGTGTAAACAAAGAAATAAACAATATTATTTCACCTTCTGGTTCTTAGAACTTAAATCATTAGGGCTTTCTATGCCTCTTTTTTTTGGTAAACACCAGGTTATTGGATGCAATGGGCAGGAACATCCCTATTTTAATTACTGATAACAATAAACGATGTTCTCGTGGTATCATAAGAATACTTATTACCTCATTTGCTCTGTTTTTGTATTGACCCAGGACATCTTCCAGTAGAGAATTTGGATGATCTCCAATTTGGGATCTACACCCTTATAGCCACCTCTATGTAGGGGTTATTCTGGATTCAGTTAATTGCCCTGCACCGGTCCGGTTCCTAAAGTTCTGGTCCTTCTTGTAGGGCTTCCTTCCCAGTTGATGATTATGTAGGGGTTCCTTAGGTGTTATTGAACCACAACCTCACCAGTGACATATCGTGGTCTAGGCCAACAAGACCTAAGACCAGGGGGAAGATCGCTCCCTTGGTGTCCTGCTGTTCAATGGGCCGGTTACAGGGGAGCCTTTTCATTCAGCGTAGACACCCAAGTTGTGCTACAGTGTTTTAGAAGAACATGCAGAAGCTACTATAACAAGGAAAGGCATTTAACAATGTCAACTGCAATTTATTTTAAGTTTGGGCACTAAATATTGACCCAAGCTTGTTAAACTATAATTTTTATAGATCTTTCATTTAAACAAATAGCATCAACAATCGACCAAAGATTATTTTACCTGGAAGGAACTCTGTTCTGGTATTGGGGATATAATTTTATGCTCCAGAGACTCCTCATTTAGAATTAATATCATATGATGAAATGTCCAGAGAAATGAAAAAGAAAAGACATCAGGGAGCAGACGGAAAATGATTTCTTGAGATATATGCTCTAAGAAATTGAATTAGCAAAAAACTCAGATGCCTGCCTCGGTTAGAGAAACTCTACTTTATTTAAAGAGCAGAGAATATTTTGTTAGCAGAGAGTTGGGAAATTCTTTATATTAAATTCTTTTTGGCTTTAAAAACCTCTCTGGGGGATTGAAAAGAGCTAATTAAGGGTATAGAGCTTTTTATCTCATCAAAAGGTCACATTCAAACAAAATGTTTCCATATATATATATATATATATATATTGCATATAGAGATAGAATTAGTGCCTACCGGATACCATGTATCCAATTAAGCTCTTTCTCTACACTTAGTGTCCAATCATTTTGAAACCTCAAAACCATTGTATACATTTTAATTTTAGCAGTTTTTTGCTCTGAAAAAGACTTTAAAACCAATAAAAAAATTTTTTTTTAAAACTAAACTCCCCTCCCCGGATCTGAAAGAGATGAACCATATAATTATCAGCCGCATGAATCTTAAAGGGTTAACTCCGGACCCATCTGTGGGTAAGAATGCAGCTAGTTTCCTTTAATTTTGCAGCTGGAAGTTCCAGCTAATACCTCTGGAGTTTATTAGGGAAGTTGGCGCTGTTACATTTTACTGTTACAAATTTGGAGCGTTGGGCAAGAATATAACTGCAGATGCTCAATTTATTAAAATCTAGTAAAAACAAACAAATAGTGGGCTGCCAGCCGGACCAACCATCCAACTAGCAGATGTAGCTAACCCAGATGTGTGCTCCCACTCAAGGACCCCAAACAAGACAAAAAACATTAAAAAAAAACCCAAACACTTGACATTTTCATAAAAATAATACTTGCAATATGGAAACCTGATTTGCATAATTAGACTTCAAGTTGCGTATTTTGGTTTAAATGCCAACTGGCTTTTTCGCAGAGAAAAGATCCAAAACAAAACAGGGTATAATAACTGAAAAGCGGCATTATTAATCAGACTACCCTTCGCGCAGACAAAGGGATTTAATGCATATAGATGAAAAAGATTATTAAATTAACGTAAATTGTACAGGTACCGGTGCCAATACGTCCCGACCTTGGAAATGTCCCCTTTCATCAAAAATATAAGAAAGAGAATACGCCGGATAGCCATGATTCAATTTCCAAGGGTTCAGATAATAACTTGCCATCGTAACTGTGACATAGTGTTCTGGGATATGATGTCATACGGTAACATCAGCAGTATGAGTTGTTGGGGGGGTTAATATTGCCCTGCCCCGTCGTCTACGCTCTGTTTCGACTCATAGAATAAACTGTCTGGAGACCGGAAACTTAACTGGCATTTTATGTTGAAGTCTACTGTAGGGGTCAAAAGTGGTTAGGAGACAACATTGCCACGAAGGGAGACGCCACTTCAAACACATCGGTTTAAACCCCACCGATGTACTGACTGCCAGGTCCACATTCCAACCTAGTTGTCCCACAGGCAGAACTGTTTGGTTGACCGACTTTTCAACGCTGTCAGTATTTGCAAAATGTCCGACTCAATCTTTTCTTGCTCATGTATCTGACAACTATTGGGTTATTGTGTCCATCTTCGCTGGAAAATATGAAAGTGGGCCAGGGGAAAATACATGAGTAAAACCCTTCCCCAGACACCTTCTGTATGTATTATCCACCTATTATCCACATATTGGCCCTTCCAAGGTGTTGACCACAACCAACTTGACACCCATTATGCCAGGTATTTGTGTTTTCCGGTCTGGAGAGTCAGTGCTCAAAATGTAAAGAACAAATATACCCCATGGGATGGTTAGACAGCACCAACAGGTAGTAGATTGCAAGCTCTTTTGAACTGGGATATACTATTTGAGGTCAGGACCGCAGAACATGTGTATCCAAACAGAGATCTCCAGTCTTGGTATAATTTATGGAATATATGCCGTGTAATAACCAGCAAGAGGCTGATATAGGGAGGGTGAGGAAATAAAGGCCTCCATCAGTGGCTGTTTAATGGTTCTGCTCCAGTGACTCCATCTAATCTCATCATGTCACATTAATATTACATGGTGCCCGTGCTTCGGGTTTGTAATGGTGCGCACTTCCCTCCGATTTAATGCTGGGCTCAGTCGGCCAGGAAAAAAGCAGCGGGATCTGATGTGCGTTTCGACATCAGCTGGGAGCTAATTACGAAGCGCACACGCAGCAGGGTCTTTAACCCTTTCACCGTGCAATGGACTGCCATGCATCCTTCTGTTTCCAGTTCCCAGGACCCCATCTGGTAGGAGTTAAAGCTCCATGTGGAAGTAATTAGTCCGTGGCGTGTGCTAACATTTCACCGAGGATTATATTTTAGCGTAATCTAATTATACCAGTGTACATAATTCTACACGCAGACAAGCGCATCCATCCAACCGGCCTTTGGTATCCAGCACTGGGGTCAGTGCCGCCCCACCTAGGTTAAAATAACAAATAATCAATATTTTCTTTTTTGAAGCTTAGAAAACATAAAATCCACTTGTTGAATAGGACACTGACTCGCAATAAACTTTGGAGAGATTTCTGCCGCTCAGGTGAATAACTGAATTGGCACATCGGTCTTTCTAAGATCTTAAGCAGTAGAAAGTCTTACAAATCGTTACCCCGGTGGCGTCCACGCAAATAATCACATCTTCTAATTGTCTCTCTTGTGTTAACGCTACTTCATCTAATGCGACATCTTCAAGGTGACTCTATGCAAGGCCATTAAACTCACTGGAGACGAGTGCTTTGCTGGCGGTTAGGAAATAACACCCCTGTACCCCAACATAACAAACGTGTTTCACTTCAACCAAAGGAGACTCTCTCGCCGACTGATAATGCTCCACCTTGTTGCAGCTGAAGTAATATTATAAAGAGTCTTCTCCTTATCCTCTCTCAATTATTAAATCTGAACCCAAAAGACTTTAAATTTAGAGGAAATGTGCATGAAGTGCCCGTCCAAGCCCTTTGGTGGTTCAATGACAGTTCAATGGTTAGGTAGTGTAAATGCAAAAATGATATTTAGATGAATAAAATGTTGTTTTCATAGAGCATGATAACATATATATATATATATATAATATATATATATATTGTAATTATCCAGACATGGATCAGGGTTAAAAACCATGGAAGCGATAGTCGTCTTGTCTTCAGTTGTTTAGCTGCAAAGTTTCCCGGCTTGCAAGTGGGGTATAAATTCTGGTAATTACTGGTGCTGCTCATTAATATGATTTAAATAAAAGAACTGTCATCTCGGCTGCCTTTAAAGTAAAATCAATGGAGTAAGAATGAATCGTTTAACTGCTACTTAGCAGCATCTGCATGGTGATTATTAATGAGTGAAGGACTGTCGAAAAATAGCCGAGTTAAATTAAAACACATAACCTGCCGGCAGATCGGCCCCATGCGGCCCCTCTATGCTGCCCATTTCTCCTGCTGCATGTCGGTCGTTGGTCTCGTCTTAGAGTCAGTCCCTCATTGCAACATTTCTCCTTTGAAATACACTTTACTTTGTTAAAAGCCTTTATGTATCTAAATGTCTCTCTCATCCCCTCTCTTTCTTCTCTTCTGCAATCCGGACGTATTAAGATGCCTTTGTCTACTTCATACCTAGATGACAGCACAAAAATTACACGCAGCTTAGCGGTTGTGTGTCACGATTGACTTTCCTACTTGGTACTTGGGTCACATGAAACTTTCCATCGTGTCTTTGTCTAGATCACAAGCTCTTCTGGGCAGACCTGATTATACATGGAATGGGGACTTATCTAAACCAAATCCACATTAATTGTCTGTGGCAAGCAATGCATGGCATACAAAAAGGCTTGCCTAACCCCCGGCATGCTGCTTTGCGCATGGAGAGTATTTTTTCATCAACATCTTTCCTGCAATGATTGTGCTCAGCACCCAGTGCCCTTTACAATATGGCACCTGTCACCTCATTGATCCCTCTCTGATATTTCTTATCCCAACAGAATAAAATTCACCGCAGACGTTTATCTGGACGCACTGAACCCACACAAGCAAGACAATCCCTGACATGTTAGTTCCTGTCTAATGCTGACCCCCCTCGCGCTCTCCTAAATCCAATAATTCTTCCCTAATCCTTGTGAAATCATCACGCCTCAGTTGCCTGCCTGCCTGCCGGCCCCGTCACTCCTCTGAGCAAATACTCAGGTCCTGCAATGATGGCAGATCGGCCCCTGTCGGTTCTCTTGCTGTAAAGACTCAAACCTTAATCAGCCGTTGGTGTCGTCTTAGATTCAAAAGCCATATGCCTACCACATGCATGTTTAATACCCTAACTGTAGTAGCCCCCACCACTTCTGCTGGAAGGCTGTTCCACTCATCTACAACCCTCTCAGTGAAGTAAAATGTCCTTACATTACCTTCGGTCAGCCACTTCCCAATTTACTGTAATCTCACGAAAAACTTGAAATATAATATGCAAGACAGAACCGGTGGAATTATAATGCCTGGTCAGTGTTTTTCCCTTTGTTTTAAAGGAAAAGTATTTCCTTTGTATTATTATAAAATAACCCCGCTGCCTCTTTTTGCCTGTAAAATATTTCTCTGAAAATCATCGTTTTAGCCTAAAGTCTAAAATCACTATAAAAATCCTTGGTTTTGGGAAAAACTATGCATTTTACATTCTATCTCTCGCTGTTTTCAATGTGCGCGGTGTCCCCGCTGAATGCCATCTGCAAAATCGGATTGACTTCAGCGAGAAACAGACACCTTTTAAGAATCTTGAGTTTCATTTCTTGTGACTGGGACAGGAATCTGTCTTCTAGAAAATGAGAGCAAGAAAAAAAATCAAAGATCAATTATTTTGTAGCAGGTAAACAGAAGAGACAATTAAAAACAAGCAGCGATTTTAATGAATTCCATTATTAAAAAATGTTAATTTAATTATCTTCTCTACAGAACATTTGTTTATCTAAACCAATTCAATTAAGATTCTTTTCTTTTTTTTTTTTAAAGAATGGAGTTAATTGTACCTTTCCCCGCGTCCTCTGATCTGTATTTGCAAGAAAATCAACTACAAGGTATGTGAACTAATGTGGATGTTTTTGTGTTTCAAATAACGGTTTCAAGGAAGAAAACCAACAAGCCATATGGCTCTTGAATCTACGACAGGACCATCGACTGGTTAGGGTTTTAGTCTTTAAAGCAGAACAAAAGACGCAGACTAGATGGGGCCAAATGGGTCTTTTTGCTGTCAATTCTATCAGTAAGCCATAAGAAAGCCCTGAGCTTCATGGGAAATATAGTTCCATAACACTGCAAGTGCGACCCACTGGCCATCGCTACCCAGGCGGACATAGGCAGGTTAAAACGCTTAGACTCAGCCATTGGTTCCCGTAGAAACATAAGCCCATAGACCACCTTATCTTGTACATTTTATCCTTTTCCTCCATTCTGCATCGTATCTTCTTTTCTTCTCGTTTACGACCTATTTCGCTGGCGAGTCATCCTGTCCTTTGTGTCCAGGTTCTTCCTATATGGGGGCAAAATGAAAGAGAGCGCCGGCAAAAGTCACAATGTATCCGTACACTCGATAATCCGCATGAGTAGAGCACCGAACCACACAACTTTGATCTTTTATTTTAGCTTTTTACCTATTCTGTTAAATAGACTTCTTGAACCAAACATCCCGCTGTTACCTTTTTTCTTCTCAAATTAGTTACCTGAATTAAATGAGCTCATTTACATATCTTTACAATATTTTTGACTGGCACCAGAGGTAATAACTAGATATAAATAATTACAGTAATTTCTTCGCTTCTTTTCCTCTGTACTCTACCTCCTTTCCTGCTGTTCATTTCGCTCGATGCAAGGAGTCTGCTGCGTGTATTCCTAACGATTTAATATTCCTCGCATTCTTAAGTTTTCAACGCACCATTGGGTTTATTAATTACCCATTTCCAGTAGGAAATGTTTTCCATTGAGAATATTCTATATTTGTTTCGTGTCCGTGTCATATAACATTATTCCCGTAGTTTTCCAATTAATTATTCTAATGCATGACCTTAAAGTCGACTCGCTGGGTATCGGAGGACTAGAAGCAATATATATATATATATATATATATATGTAATCTCCTGAATCTTAAGTCTTCAAGAATCCTGTTGGGTCACAAATTTTTCCATAGAATTATTTTCAAACCGAAAAAGTACAATGTCACCAGAAATGAAAGATGTTGACTAATACAATGTTTCCAGATGTTTTGTTTCAAAAAAGAGATAATTTTCTTTGTTAAATGTATAAACGTACTGTGGCAAATCATTTTGTTGCAATGTGTTGACTTTGGGTTGAGTCGGGATCTGAATAACTAATGTCGTGCGGTCATGGATTTTCCTCCCACCTGCAGTATCAGATTTTTTCAGTCGTGGATATTTTTGGCCCAGAGACCGTAAGGTCCTCACCTGACATTAAACCCTGTTTCTCAGTGTTCCCCATTCTCCCACTCACATCGTCGGGATTGATGCACGCAGATCTGGATGACTGAGTGGGTGGAAAGCTCTGGAAATCAATATTCAGAATAGTTTTTACAAATGAGGCTTTTTCCGGTTTTTGTGCATCGGGGAGAAAATAGACAGGGCAAAGTTTTGTAGCGATACAAAGTGACATAAAATCAGGAACTAAAATGTAAAGGTCAGGAATACACAAAATAAGATATTCCTAGATGCCTTCTTAACAGCCAAATACAACCTGTATTCTTTATAAATTCGAGGGGGGAAATCCCACCTAAATATCTACAGAGACATCTTGGTTTTCATCCCTGGCCTCAGCTGAGATATCTCATCCTCCAATGATGGCTCCTACTCATGAGTGGTCACTCGGTGAGGTCAGATGATTATTGTTGGATTCCTATTGAATTGGAGGGGAGCTTTAACAGGGTCTTGGTGCCAATGGGTCCCTTTGAATGCAGCTACAGAAGATCAGAACCATTTGGCCTGTTAGAAGGATAAAATGAAAAGGTTTCTCATTATAGAGTAAGATTCAGAAGTTTTCATGACCTGGGGGGGGGAATCCAAGCGGCTGTACGTTTTCAGACAAGGGGCACATTCTGGAGCAGCAGAGCGCGCTACACAAACTGCGATCAGCTTAATGCGTTGCGGCTGCCTGGAAAGAATGACTCCTGATCAGATTTATGCAGATTTCGCTGCAAAAATGCAAATAAAAATACAGAATTAGGAAGCGAAATCAGACGCGTTTCACATTTGTGCCTTGATAGGGGAAACTACGTGTCTACGCTCCAGAAAAGCATAAGTCATACTGTTAACCCCCTACTGTCCAGTGCAGCTGAGGATTCCTGGATGGAACTCCTGGCAGAGGTGTTAAAAATTAGAGCTTGATGAATAAATTGGTGCCTATAAGCACAGTAATACTCGGTACTATTGTGCACAGCATGTAGATGTTCACTCTCCAGCCTTCATTGTTTCTTGAAAATCTATCATCCAGATTTCCATTCCTGCCAATGTCCCGACCCTTGCTTTCGGCTCAGTTTGGGGCAATGATGTCATCACTGAGCACTGAGTTGTGCCATGACATAGTGGGATACGTGGCAGCAGTGTGACATCAGGACCACATTGCGCGTGCACAAACCTACTTGCAAAACAGCCAACATCAAAAGGTGAAACAGCCACCTAGTAGGGGGTTAGTGCCCGCTATCGGGACTGTTCTGGCCAGTCTGGGAAAGCAAGCAAGTATGCCTTTTGACAGTTGATAAGCACCAACAGTCGGCGTGCATCCCCCTTTATTTTGAGCCCGTTCTCTCTCCCCGGGACATTTTCTAAAACATACACCCTTCCCCGGCTCCAGACTCCATTTCTGTATCATGTGCCTGGATTCTGTTCGATAATCTATTTATATAATTGAGTTTTCTCATTGGCTTATATTATATCTTATATCTGAGGAGTTTTTTTCTTGCAGTCGGTTGCCAGTGACAACCACTTTATGTGTCATCTGACAGAGCTCAGAACCTTCACCGCGTCTGTCCCGGTGTTTGGTAGAATTATTTGAGCCGGTATAACTGGCATAAACATATAAATATACACATCCCACGGCTTCAGGGGAAGAATACGCTTCTAGTCTCCCTGGATACCGTCTTTGCGTCAGATGCTTGTCCACAGTTTTTATTATTATTTTTTTAATGATAAATTATCACTTTTTTGTGTGTTTTTGGATCCAGTGTAAAGGGTTCTGCTGGTTAGCGAGGCAGACGCAGGACACGGGTGCAGATGGTTGGCGGGTGGACAGAACCGGTTATGGAAGACTAAGTGACTTTGCAGGCAACGACGCCTTTTATTGGAACAACAAGAACATCGTACATTCAAAAACTTCAAGACCCCCAGACCAAACCTTTTGACAAACAAAGGACAACATGGAACAAGTTAAAGTGCATTGAGATACAGACACAACAGGGCATCGTATAATTAACATTAAAGCTATCGGAATTCCTTATCGTACATTTATACCTATGGAGATAATCCTTGGGCGCTAAAGAGGGGGCCGAGTCCAGGGCCGGAATATCATGAAGGCCGTGAAGACTACAATACGTGGCAGTAAAGGTCAATCACTTTGGTTCTGCCAAGTATACCCATTAATAGTAGGGGATCGGGCTCTGTGGCACACGTGACATCCCAGTGTTACGGAGAGGATTCCAGGGGGTGGTTAAACCCAACAATGCCCCAAAAGAGTTACGTTATCATTGATGTAGCAGAGGTCAGCGCGACGTTTGACTTTCATTTATTGTTTACAACAGCTAAGGAAACAATTCATGTAAAACCATCTTTAATCTGGACGGAGATCTCTGCCCTGAGTTTCCGTGGATAACGTATCACACTCAGTTTAATTAGCCAAACCAGAAGCTGATTTAGACTAATGAGTTGCAGTGAATGGCTTGTGTGAGGCAGTTAGTGGTACATTTTAGTGGCCGACCTGTTCATCGATGCAGAGTTATTTGGGCTCGCGGTAACCATCTCTTTGTATGCCCCTCAGATTTCGATACTTTTAGTCTTTCCCTTAACGTCTTCTGTTTCAAAGTATTTCCCGGGTTAGGATGAAGATTCCTTCCTAGTGATTACGGGTCCATGCCACGTGGAGTAACAGCTGGGGTAAATATCCCGCAAACACACCACGTCCCATCTGTCGGGCTGCGACAGTATACAATCCATATTCTTCATCCGCTGGTTTAATATCCAGTCCCCAAACCTTTCTGTACGTACATGGTTTATAATACAAAGAACATAGTAATTGCATTGTACTTACACAGTGATTTGACTCAACAAACCCAAAAGGGTTAAATTTGGAAATGGTTTCTCCCCAAGAGAACAAAAGAAAGTAAAAGTTGATAAATGTGTTTAAGGTTGTACCAAGGCCGTACCAAGGCCCCCATACTTTATTCAAACCGCAACATCCAAATGATATAATCATTTGTGGCCCTAATACATTAGATACAATTCTAGGACATCCCTAGGGCCCCTAGGTACAAGATCTGAAATGGTCTCAAATAGAGTGCAATGGGTGGGGTTATTAAGCCATGCCCCTCTTCATTCTCACACCCTGTCAATGTAAAGTAGGTGGAGCTAACCGAAAGCCATACCCACTGCATAACCCATTCTCCTGGACACGCTCACGTGTAGGGGTGCCCTCGACCTCACATTTTTTTTAGAAAAATAGCTTGCAACCAATAACAACACTATGCAAGTATATGTTTTGTTTTGTTTTTTGCTTAAGAAAATTACAATGGGAGTAGTTTTTTTGTTGTTGTTTTGTTTATTTTACGGGAAACCCAGCCCCAAGACAGAATGAATAGCTAGGGAAGCCTAAAATAATGGCTTTGCTAAAATGTCCCGTTTTATATGATTAAAATAACGATAGGATCAGCCTGTGTGTACACAGTGTGGTTATTCTTTTAGGTATATAAAACAGGAAAACGAGATTTGTAATATAGGTGTTTGCATATTGTGGGTCTACCTTTTGTATGCCGCTCTGGTATATGTAAGCGCATTAAACCTAAATTAAGAGCCTTACAAAACATTAATCTCTATTCTATTGAAAGTACTCGGTCCCCAGAACTGAATGTTCTTGCATAAACAAATCATTAGAAATGTAACAATGACCTTCCAAAGCACCGTTACTTATCACTCATGCATTCACTTAAATACACTGTTAGGTAAAGGATTTTTTTCTGAGAAAATATCAAAAGCAGCTGCGAACGTGTTGAGGAAAAGCCGTGCGCGTTCCAGATCAGCAAAACATAAAATAACATTTTAAAATTCAGGTGTATTTAAAAAAAATAGCTTCCTTACAACCATTTCACATACAGGAGGTTTATGTTTTTTAAATAGGTTTATAATGTTTTTTCAAGTCCATGAAAAGGGGACGGGGACTGGACAAACTGAACAGGGACACTTGGGAGGGATTACCATTGACCATTCAGAAGCATTTCTAATCCTACATCTCCTGATTCAATCCCGAGTCATTGTCCCTCTATGAAATGTTAATTGACAGACATAAATACCCTTAATATATATATATAAATATTTTCAAAGCATATTTTACTCAAATGTTTTTGCAGTTTAAAAAATATTTTGAATTTATTTTACAATTCCGCGGATTCCTTCTATCCCTTCTCTTTTAGTCACTCACTAGACATTATCTTATACCGACTATGTCCGCTTTTTTTTTTTTATGGGCAACATCTGCCAATGGTCGCAATGTTCCAGCGTATTTTTAATTGTAAACAGTTTCAGCTTAATATATTTTAAATGTTTTTTTCTTCTTCAAATCCACCATCTTTGTAAGTTGCTGTTCGGATCGTGCGTTTCTGCTCAAAACTTTCATCGACGAGACAATGATTATAACGTAGGGACATTTCCTCAGCTTCGTATTGAAAGTGTCATGAAACAGAGAATCGGAACGCTCTCAACAATGACTGTGCTCGAGTACCGCAAGACAAGAAACTTTGGATTTATGGTTTCCCCAGGAAAATGCTGATGGATGAGACATTGTAAAGGGCATGACCATCTAAATGTTGTCGCCAGTGAAAGAAAAGGACAATGATGGGGATGAGTTGCTTGAAGGTCTTTGTTGGCCAAGCGCTCAGTATGGAGTCTCTCTGGTGACCTGGGTGGAGAATGTATGGTTGCTGCTGGATATGCTATTTGATTTCCTGGTGAAAGCTGAACGGTCCTTCTTTCGCCTCAGGGGCGGGCATAAAAAACTCAGCGTGGATACGAAGATCTGTCGGAAGTTTGCGGAAACGAGATTGTAAAGAATCGGGTTGACAGTGGAGCTGACGTAAAACAGGACATTGGTCAGCATGTAGAAGTAATGGTAAAAATCGTTCAGTTCGCTGCGGAGGCAAAAGAAAAGACATTCACTAAACGGCGGAGTCATCACGGAAGGCGATCTTACTAGATCTGAGTTTATCTTTCCTTGAAATGAAACATAAAATATTAATCCAAAGCGTTCTGAACAAAAACGTTAAGCTGATATATTGTTTATATTAAGGTCCATGCTGTAACATTTGGGAATATATAGAGGGAAGCCATTTTTGTTTCGACCCTTCACTTCCTGTTTTATCAGAAAGTACTCAAACTTCTACGCGCACAGAAATATTGCTTCCCCTGACCAGCAAAATACACAAAGCCTAGAACCTACAAGTATCGTGTTTTCTCCAACAACGGAAGCGTGTATATTACATGCAATCTGAATTGGCTGGGAGATCTCTACTTATAATGCAAAAATATGGCCTGGGTCCAGTGTTCTGAATAAATAATCATTTAATTAGAAAAAAAAATATATATATCCCTACGAAAGGAGGCAAAAGTTCCCAATGCAGTACTATAAATACATCCAAGTAAACAGGTACACGTGGCCACCGGTCACTCACATATCTTGGAATGGAATTGCTGTTCTAGCAGAAGAGCTAACTTCCTGCATTTAATGGAAATTAGGAAATAGAAAAATGCATAAAAGCTCTATAAATGTATTCTTGGAGATGGGGAATATGGGTTACTTGTTAGCTGTTGGCAGATAATATTGCATCTTGGTGATTAATTGTGCTTTTAAATACACTCAATAAACAGTGAAGAAAGCGTACATTGGATAGGTCTGGTGTTCCTCCATTAGGTCTGACTAGTCTCCATTCCCCCCACCAACTTCAAATACTTGACCTTGTGATGGGATTTGGCAAATGGTAACGGTAGAAAAACTTAATTGGCAGGAGGAACCTCCAGGCAATCAAAATCCGACAGCCCTGAGGAACATTATCACCGTCAGCTGTTTTTTAGGGATTCGGCAGAATGATTACACTGGCACAGATTGTAAACGTATTGCTCAATAATTCAGCAGGTGGCTTGGTTGAGGAATGAAATTAGAATTGCTTTTTTTTGTCAAATTCCAGTGACCCGTGAAATGTACAAGATGGGAGGGTTGCCAGTTTCAGGATCAAACCGGTATCTGTGGGGCAGAAAGGTCACCGGATTTATCCAAGGTACCCAAACTCCATTAGTCCGCAGTATCTCATTCCAAGTAATTTCTTTTTGGATTTTCCAAACAATTAAGTTTCACTCTCATCTCTTTTAAGTACAGTCTTCAGAACACGTTACAAGTGCCTGGATTCTCCTGGCCTTGTAGTGTTCCTCAAGGTTGGCCCTCAGGGCCTCCTAGTAGCGCAAAGTCTACTCACAAGAGGGCAGATTGGTCTACCATTGTCTCAATCTAACTGATGGTAGAAGCACTTATACCCGTGGAAAAATTGAGTTGAGAGGAGAAACCGAGGATCACTGGCCTAGTATGAGTCACTGAAAAAGTGTTGAGTGCTCATTGAATAATCATGTCATTTTGGAATGTTGTGGCCTCTTTGATTAAATGAATTGATATTTAGTATTTTGTTAAGAATGTATAAAGGTTCTGAAGCTCTTGTCTGGAGCTTCATGAAAGGAATGAGGGTTTCAGATCCAAGGAATGACTTGAATCCCCATATTACTAAAGGAAACTTTCTAGAACACCCTTCTGTAAACAAGATCCGGTACTTACTCTGTCCAAAGATACTCTGGAACGTAGCAGAACATCAAACGTCGGACGTGGTACGGAAGCCAACAAACAACAAACGCTATGACCACCACTCCTAGAAGGGGAGAAACAGAAAAGGTGAGAAGAGATGCGTAACGGGAAAAAAGGATACAGGATGCATGTGTGAAGGCTGTCAAAAGAAAGCAAAAAAAGAGGTGACTTGGGCTGATCATATACATTATATATACACACAATATAATTAGTTTTATTTATTTTCCTTAAATTATGGGTATTGGTCTCCAATTTCAAGCAAGAATTAAAAAAAATCAGTAGGAATTATATAATTATGTGTTTGTGATCTTTAATTAGGTGCACAGCGGCCAGTCTGGAAGTTTTTTTTTCTTTTTATACAGTCAGATTATAAGTATCTATGAACATTTCCATTTGTGTATAATAATTAAGCTTTCATCAGCTCTGGAAACATTTGTTTTTCCTTCTAAAATTCCATCTCTTCTGTCCTTTGCAAATATTACCACAACAATACAAACACTGAAAATGTCATTTGTGAATAATATGGCAAGTGTGATTTGAACCGACGCCAGCGTCTTGACATTTGCAGTGAAAATAAAAATGTTCCTCCCAAAAAAACACTCTAGTATTTCCATCTCGCATAAATCATGTGACTTTTTAACCCAATGCAGTTGCAAAGCGATGTGTATCTCGGGTAATCCTACTGCCTATCCACAAAATGTTTGTGGGCATGCGACTATACCCAAGTACTCACATGAACTACAGCATTCTGCCAGGAAGCAACGGTTGGTGCCCTAAGAAGGATATATTCTAGTAGTAACTAATTTATACAATTGAAAGCCGAGCCTTAAACAAAAATATATGGGTGGAGCAAATGAAGAAAGTGGGAGGTGACTTAAATAGCACCCATGTTGCTTCTCAGGGGAGGGGCTTTATTGTTTGGGGTGAGCTCCTCAGAGGCAAGGACTTCTTGAGCGAGCATCAGTTGTGCAGCTGCCTACATGCTAACACGTACTATACCAGATTCACCAGGACCCCTATCCCAAAAAAGGGGCAACCTGGCTTATGTTGGATCCATTGTAATGCATCTAAACGATGACATTGAACATCCTAAGCTCTGTTATAATGAAATGTGCCAGGAATACGGCCATGAAATATAAAACCAGATTATCCCAAAAATTAAGGCTCAGCACACCAAGATGTCAATAAAACAGATGCAAAAATAGTTAGAGATGCTATAGGTGAATAATAAGGTAGACTCATAGGCAGAGATTCATTGTATACTCATTTTGGAACATTGAAACCAAATGTAAGTTATTACACGGTGAGAAATTGCTGGACCCCTCGTGTCTGACCCCAACGTCGAATATAAATATTAAACGACCGGAGATCACAGTGTGCAGCATTTATTGTATATATCATCTCAGGCAGGCCTATGTCAGTTTGTGCTAGATTTAAATCAAATTACTAGAATATAACATTTGTTGGCAGACTGGATCATGAGAAGATTGAATTCTCAGTTAGTCACCGCATTACGGAAAAAAAGGCTCAATGAATATCAATCCCATTCAGTGGAGGTTTCAGGACATTTTTCCATCTCTAACTATTACGTTAAACTCAGCTGGGAATATACTGTACCAATAAGTCACAGACGGACTGATAGTAAAGAGAATAAATGCTTTGTGAAAGACAGGACCCTGCTAGAAAAAAAACAGAGTGGAAAATAATTATTTTTATCATGAAATAAAACAAGTCAACGGTAGAATTATTGTTGACTTGTGAACCCGGTGAAATCTGTTTTCTGCGGTGGGATTCTTTATTTCTAGATTCAGAGAATGAAAAGAAAGAGGTTAATGAATTTTATACACATACTCCATTCATACCAGCTTTAAAAAATGGGAGATAAATTAGACTGGAGAAAATGGCCAAAAAAGGTGAAATGTTTAAATGAGAATTGATTATGGAAATTAAAGCACTAAACCCACACATAAAACGTTCTGGATAAAAGGTGATAAGGATTTTGTAGAAGATACGTTTAAAATGAATGAACTATTATGGGGTCATAAATTGTCTTCACCTTATTAGAGGGGAATTTGCTGCTCCTTCCAAGATGCTAAATGAATTTATAGGAATAGGAAAACATCAGAAAAATTGAGTGTCAATACCGGCATTTATTTCTTTGGAATAATGGATTTTCATGTTGTGTTCTCCTCTGGGGGTGTGAAATCCTCCGGGGAGGGACTTTATTGTGGGGTCAGCCCCTCTGAAGTATCTGTTGTACAACTCGGGCAAACACATACTATACCAGATTCAGAAATTCTATTACATGTATTTTAATGAGGAGGGAGTCTGGAGAGCCAAAACGGATCCCAAAACAGACTTTCTTACGTTGGGCCAGTTCTAATCCATCGAAATGATGAAACCGAACATCCTAAACTATCTTATAAAAAGATGTCAGAGATACTGTCATGAAAAATCACTAAAAACAGATTATCCCAAAACGTAAGACTCAGCACACCAAGATGCAAATAAAATAGGATACTGCAAAAAAAACATTCTAGAGGGCCGACGGTAGGTTAATGTCATTAGTGGCGATTAATTGTGTATAGAGAGAACAGGTGGGCTCAAACTGGAAAACCTTCAAGTGACATTACAAGCGCTTACTAGACAGATCTGTCCTGCGTGGTTGACTATAATATTATTTAGTATGTCTGGGAGCTCCACAAGAGAGTAGTAATCTGCTAACAGGGCTGTAAAAATGTTGATAAATGTCATATTTCTGGTACAGCTAGGCTGGCCACGTGAGCAGATTTCAAATTTGGTTTAATATAAGGGAAAAAAACGACAAAGACCAAAGCAATGTGTGTTTTTGTAGCAGCTGTGTTTCACTAAACGTTTATAGCCGTACAGGGAAGCATTTAGAAAAAGCCTCCTCTTGACCATACAAGCGGCCATAAATATCTATACATTAAATATAATACAGATAGGTAAGGGCTGGGAAAACAAATTGGACGTGGAACTGCATAATGAAAGGTTTAGGGCAGATTTGAAGGATCTCCGCACCAGATTGCATTACCAATGGCCGATAAAAATAAAATCACCTATGCAGAAGCAGGGCTGTCCCTGAAACCTGGTTTGGCTTTAGAGAACTGACATTTAGTATGTGATCAGGTAATTTATCTTTCTGGTGAGCAAGAGGAGGTTGTGAGCTTTGTTACCAATTGGACACTTCGGAAAATATTACGGTAGCACAATCTCAAAAATTGTCCAATATGTTTCGAAGACACCTTCAATAAGAAAATTGTGTGTTTAGCAAAGGGTCCAAGAAAATGTTCAGATACTTCTTGTCATGCCATGGCATGAGTAACTGGGTTTTGGTACTGAATGGGTTAAGGGATTTGAGGCTAAGTCCAGTAACATTTGTTCACACCTTTCCTTTTGGAGCCAGAACCCACAATAAGACTTGATTACCCCATGCTGGGTATTGTCACCTGGGACAGGAAGGTATGCCTGTGGAAGAGTGGAAGGGCAGACATCCTGGCAACATCTCCCTGGGGTGTGGAGACAGGGTATCAAGGGACACATGGTACAATTAATAAATGCATAATGTCCAAAATATGATCAGTACATAACTTTTGGGCCCCATCATACATGGCATCATTATGGCTATGATGTGCTGGTTTCAGGGAGACCAAACACGCCATGCAGGCATGTCCATAGCGAATGTTATGCGAATGTGTCCTTGTGCCAACTGATACAGGTGTGGAGTTTGGTATGAAAATGATCACTAGGACCAGAGAATTATGATGATCCTGGTGTCATAATTATGCCAAGCTTGGCCGGCGTTATATTACATATTTTGTGATCCCAGACCAAAGTTGAACAGATATAACCCCGCCTTCAGAAGGTCATAGTTCTGAACCCCCTACTCCCATCCCCTTGCTCAGGTAACAGGAAAAGGGTGGTCTTGGGAGGGGGGATAAAAAGGTGGGCAATTGGTAATGGGGGAGAGCCTGTTTTTACCATCACAGAGACAACATCAAGGTTCCAAGGAAGTGTGGTATGATACTCTGTTTTATCCCTTTTATTTTATACTGTTTTGTACTTGTACTATTTTAGTCTATGTCTCTTTTTATATGCATTTTTATGTAACAGCACTGTGACCCATTTTATGCTCAGATTAAACATTTTTAATCAGTTCTGTCTTTGTTCTCTAATCGAACTCAGCCTAGAGATACATATAGATAAGTCACGTTACTAAGCGGTTAACTATAGATATCAGTTTGGGGATTGTGTAGTTATCGCAGTCGGATTGTTTTTGGGTAACCTAAGACGCCCGGTTTTAAAGTTCTTGGTGGTGGCAGCGTGTTTTACACTGGGAGTTTTGGGGTGACTGTTTGGGGTTGGTGGTGGTTGCTTGGTGCCCTGCGGGGAAAGTGACCAAACGCGCCGGAAGTCTGGTTGGCGTTTGACCCTTGTTACGCCCGTACTCCCACGTCGCGGCTCGGCCGATAGCCCTGTCCGTGACAAACTGGTGGCACAGCGGTGGGATAGATAGATATATTGATATATATTTTTAGAGGTTTTTAGTGCTGACTGGATTCGCCTGAAGCACTAGAAGAAATTGCATACCTTTTTGTGTAATTTCCAAAGACAGAGCTCAGTGCTGATTTAAAAAGACATACAAAGTACAAAACAGTTTCCCCTCCCTACTCTTGTTTTTCTTTCTCTATACCATTTCCTGAATATGGAGGCCTATCGCAAACAACCCAAAGAGGCCCTGGAATTAATGTGCCAAGCTAGGAATTTACAAACTTTTGGCAAGAGCAAGGAACAACTTATTGCTGACCTTATGGAGACCGACAGGCACACTGTAGAGCCAGAGACGGACATTGAAAGCGTTACAGAGCTCCCTACTACTGCAGGAGCGCTACTTGTTGGAATGCACAGTGGTTGTACCCCTCAAAGTGCTATGGACATTTGCGCAACAGATTTATTTCGGCAACTGATGGCTTCAAATCCTCGGGAGGCCATGCAAGTGATGATTCAACAGCAGGCAGCAGAGAGACAAGAAAGGCTGGCAGAAAGAGAAGCAGAGAGACAAGAAAGGCTGGCAGAAAGGGAAGCTGCGGAAAGGCAGGCAGAAAGAGAGGCACAAAGGAGACATGAACTGGAAATGGCCAAGCTGCAGTCCACTGTTCAGTCCTCTCTGAACAGTAATGCATCCGATCCCAGCACACGTAGGCTCCGCAAGGATGATTTTCCCTCCCTGGAAGAAGGGACTGATTTGGATGTGTTCCTAAAAAGTTTTGAAAAAGTGTGCAGGCAGCACCAAATACCCTCAGACCAGTGGGGGAGATATCTAACCCCACAACTGAAAGGAAAAGCCTTGGATGTGTTTGTGTCCCTTCCCTCAGAGACTGACAACGATTATGAGGCAATCAAATCTGCCTTGCAAAAAACTTTTAACCTTACTCCTGAGGCTTATAGGAAGAAGTTTAGGAGCATGCAGCAAAGTGCGTCATCCAGCTGCATTCTATATGTTGCACAATTGGAAACCGCGTACAAGCAATGGGTAACTGGAATACAAGTTACTACCTATGAAGCTGTTAATGACTTAATGGTCCTAGAACAGTTCTTACAGACCCGGAGCCCTGATGTACGAGAATGGATTTTAGAAAGAAAACCAAAAACAGCTAGGCATGCCGCAGAGCTGGCAGATGACTACGCCGACATTCGTGGATCCAGGCGTGGAGCTGTGTCAGCTGGTACTTCCACCTGGAGAGGGGCTCCAGTTCCATCATCGTCCACAAGATCAGCAGTGAGGACTTCACCACCAACTGCCAATGGGGTAAGGGCTAGGTCTGGTGAGTCACATGCCCGCCGTTGTTTTCAATGCAACCAGATTGGGCATCTGAGCTTTAATTGCCCCACTAGAAATCCACCCCAACCTGCTCGTGGGGGTGGGAGCGCCCCTGAAGAGGCACCATCAGTTTTGCTTGTGGGTGGGCCTGTGGGGAGAAAGGAGGATAACCTGCAGAGTGTAACTGTGGGTGACCAGGTGACCATGGGACTAAGAGATTCGGGAGCTTCATTCACCTTGGTGCGCCCTGAAGTGGTAAATACGGAGGACATGATCCCTGGAAGAACCATGTCCATCAAAGGAATTGGGGGTGTGCGCCCTGCTGTGCCCATGGCGCGTGTGTACCTGGATTGGGGTGCGGGGAAAGGTTTGCGGGAAGTGGGTGTTTCTGAAGATATCCCTGTTAATGTTCTGTTGGGGAATGATTTGGGCCGGATGCTCTGTCACTATGCTCCAGAGGACACTGCTTGCGAGCCGGAAGGGCTAACTGACAGCCCTGCTTCACCTAAAGTTCTGTGTGAAACTTTGGGGGACATTGTGAAATGTGATCACTGGGAGGGAGGGCAGAGCGAATCTGTGCCAGAACCAGGGGTGTCTGAGGTGCGTGTGAGAATGTGGAGGTTTCACATCACTGGGAGGGAGGGCAGAGCGAATCTGTGCCAGAACCAGGGGTGTCTGA
>VKOC01001624.1:0-84375 GCA_009364415.1 Spea multiplicata
CACAAAAGTGTCAAAACCTCGGTCCCACAGGGTAGAAAACGAAAAATGAGCCCGGTCCTTAAGGGGTTAAAAGAAAATAATTTGCTTTGTTTTTCTTTTGTTGGTCGTCCCTCCTTGTTTTCTGAGATTTGCACGAATGCTTAATGTCTTAATTTAACAATAAACAGGCTAAACTTACCAATAAATTGTAATTATCACCTAAAATTAATATTTATTAAAAATTATAGCTTTTGTTTTGTAGTTAGGGTAATTATAATATATTTGGTCTAAAAGTGAGGATATTTTACAGCGGTTCGTTTGGGGAGGAATAATCATGCAGAATAATTATATGATAAATTATATAATTAATATAATAAATTTTAGGTGGCTCCTCCGGTGGCGTACACCTAAGTTGAGTTTTTAATATACATCTTATTTTGTAAACTCCATTACGTACTGAAGTATGTAGGATTAACATTATGTACCGATTTATATACTGCAACCATACATTGCAGCGCTGCACAAAGGGTCTGGAAAAAGTCTGCAGTTTCATTACAGGCCTCTACATCCCTGCTTCTACCACAGAAATCAGGGAGAGAGGACTCCTGCGCACATCTCGTGCAATTTTAACAAATGATCTTGGATTTGGCATTTTATAAACGGCAGATCGGTTCCATATCGTTTAATGGTCTGAGAACGCAGGGCTGCTTTGGGCCGATACAATCTATTGTATGCGCCACCAGAATGCCTACATGGCTCTCCAAGGACAGACAAGACAGGTCATTGCAGGCAAACAGGTTGTTTCACGCAGAAGCGGTTATCATTTAATTTCCTAAACAGTCCAAGTTGAAAGTCAATGCAAGTCGCAAAGTTTTGCGTGCCGCTACCAAACACTTCTCACCGCCAGGTCAGGAAAAGAAATCAGTGTCGATGGTTCAAATTGGCGTAACTGTCCCCCCAGCCGCGGAATCTCTTGCTTCTTTATAAATAAAACCCAATAATAATTACAACAAATATTAAAAATACCCAGGCTGCCCCCATATGGATCTAGCTGAAGGAATAAGGAATAGAATACATCATTACTAATAGTAATCATAATATAAAAATCAGATTACCCAGCATAAGCAATATTGAGCTGTTCCTTTTAAGCCTACTCCCTGGTGAAAGTCAGCAGAACGCGTTTCCGTCACCCCCTCAGTTAACCGACATATCTCACTGTGAAAATTGGATTTTTTTCGCATTACGCGTCTAGAATCGATCATAATGCTTATAACAGAGAAGGATCCCGCGCATCCATTAATTTGCACAACCCCTTGGTTTCCTTTGTACTGTTTCTGCAGTGTTTTCTCTGCTGTATCTTGAGTGTATTATGATATTTAAGCATATTATGTGTATGTTGCGAAATGCGAGGGTATAAGGAAGCTTCCCGGAGCAGGGTACAAAGCAACCTACACAACAACATAGCATGTAAGAGCCTTTGGAGTTCCTTTCTTTCATAAGCAAAATTTTATGATAAAAAAACTTTATTTGCAGAAGAGTATTGTGCCCACAATCATATAACTCTTTGCATACGGACTGAAAATAGTCAGCATACATGCAGTGATAGTATAGACGGAGACTAAGAGGGTTAACGAGTTTCACGGCCGGTCCACTCATATTGGACCCTTGCGCGAGAGATCTTCTTTTGCTTTTTGGTTATATAATGTGGCATACTGTTGAGAGTAGACAATCCCTCAAGCTGTACTTATTATGGAGTATGACTGCTATGACACTCAGCCAGCCCAAGTCACTTCTAACAGATTGCTTGAGCGACATGGGAGACCAGAGCAGCAAGAATGCCTATACCTGGCATTGTAATTCACGGCATCTAGTCAGTATCATAACCATTAGAACGGTGTATAGTTTTAATTTTGCTGCATAAATCAGAGAGCTGATATTATCCAAGGTGTCAAAGGAATTTAAAGAGAACAATAACATAGAAAGTGATCTCAGGCAACATCGGGCACGGGGGGTATTGTGTCTGCATAAAACACGCAGCTAAACGACACCGGAAAATTAATGTCACACGACTACCCCCAGCAGGACGGCTCTGGAGAGCAAGACAAACCTTTTCTCCATAGCTCTTAGTCAACTGCATTTCAATTATTGTGTCTCAACCGATAAACATACAGAGACAGCTTACTAGCTAAATAGAGACAAAGCTAAAATGCCAACACCCAGGCACGCTAATAATTATGGAAGCTGTCCCTCATTGATGTTAAAATGGGCCTCCTATGTGACTTCATTCTTAAAAAATGTATGAAAACACACCAATGTGTAACTAAACTTTGTATCAGCTAGAAACCAGGATCCTGCATGGAGTGTAGAAGCATCAGAGGCGGCAGAAGACAATCACCTGGTACCTAGAAGAATATTCTCAAAAGGGGATCAAACAGTATGTAGCATTAAGGTCACAAATCTGGAGTGAAATCATTAAGGGTCTCAGGTATCCGACTATCCTAATAGTCCTGAGCAAACAGACAGGACGAAGAATGAACAGCACAAGCTGGATAAAAAAGCACACAGTAAGGGCTCTATTAAAGCTTAGCTACAAATAGGAAAAACGTAACTTGGTTGCACTAGAGAAGATTTTGAGATAATTAAAAGTTCCTTAAGGCCCTGCTAACTTTATCTGAATTGAGTCCTCATACGAGGAACACGGTAGTAACTTATCATTTGCTAAGTTGCATGGTTACATGGTTTCTGAACAGCCGAGGGGTCAGTCAAGTTGAAGTCCACCAGAGTTACTTAAGGTGAAAACTCAAGGTTTAATCATAGGTTTATTGAATAGACTTTTAAGTAAGAGTTATGGTTACTCACCCAAGCATCGGTAGGGAACCACAATGTGTGTGTGGCTCTTGCACTGCTTGCGTCCTCGCTTGCACCAGTTCTGGATAGTAACTGGCTGATTGGCTTCAACAACATTGGTAATCTGAAGCTCTGGGTAGACCTGAAGAATTATGGAGAGAAACATCACATTAATACATCTAATATAGCCTCAAACATGCATGAAAGGGCTTTATATAACACTCCAAGACAATCAGAGGTTTGTTGCTGAATAAGGAAGCAAGAGCCGTCCGCAGAGTGAGCAATGTCCACAATAACAATGCGTTTGTTCTGTGGGCTCATGAAAACCGAATTAACAGAAAAAAAGAAACTGCTTAACATTTGGCTTTTGATGTGGCTACTGGTAGTTAGAGACCCCTACTTGAGTGACCATTTGGAACAACTTACAGAGAAGCATCAGTATGGCTGTCACGTTAAACCACATGGCTGTGGTACATTTGGGTATCACAATCAATGTTTGGAATAACTGCAAGCTGTTTCGTACACAGATGAGGAGGCCAATGGTTAGCTGCCTACTGACTTTAACAAACACTCTAAAAGCCAAAATCGAGGGAAATTTGCCACAAACAGATATGGCAGTAATCTCCGACAGGCAACTTTCAATGTGCTTGCTATTCAACTGAAGGACCTCACAGAGTCCAGCTAGCACATCAAATATTGCTCGACCAACGTTACTACGTTCAGAGACCAAACTGACACTTGAGGGTTATTCATTAAAGCATGAATTTGCTGAGGAGTTGCTGTTTCGATTGCGAGACTTCACTCTGCATGATGAAGGGGTCAACCCCAGCTTCTCCTTTGACAAGAACTTGGTTGGTCCCGCATAATAAATAGTGAGGTGAGGTCACTGGGTTCATATTGCAATTCTCCTGCAATTTAATGAATGAACCCCTTACGGACAGACCATGACATATGAAGAAGGTGCTACATTTTGTCGATGATCTTTTCATAGATCGTCATAAGTAGAATAGCCACAGACTGGCTCAGCCGGTGAAGGACCACAAGAACAATAGATGGAAGTGAACTCCTAAGTGTATGAACCCTTTCCTTGACACTGAGGAATGTTCTCATTAAAGCTGGTTTTCTCAGGGCATAATTCCAGTACACAATAAGATTACATTCCTGCTAAAGGAACGGCTGAAGCTAAAATGATTTCCTTAGGATGTGCAACTGTTCTATGATAAATAAAAAAATAAAATAGAAGTAATGAAAACCATAGCTTTGCATTACATTAACAGACGTTGCAGCCCCTGCTTTTGTGCTTCGGGCGACAGTAACAAATGAATGCCGAGCCCCCGGGGACTTACGGGATATATGAAATGTAAAAGTGCGACTTAAAAGTAATGCAAATTGTTATTCGTTTTCACCTCCCCCTTCATTCTCTGAACATAGCGTTCTGCCTCCCCATACATGTTCTCTTTCCGAGGGAATAGAAAGAAAATGTAAAAACGATTGTAGCCAATTTGTAGCCACTGCTGCAGTTGCTCATAAAGCAGAAGAATGGATCTTGTTATACTGCCACGGCCATTATCGCTAATCTGACGTTAAAACGAAAATCAAGTGAATAAAATTTCGTTATTGAGAGAAGAAAAATAAAACCCGATACCTTCAGTGGAACAAGATTTAATTTGATGCGACTGGGGGAATAAAAGACGATGTTATTTCTTAAATAGAACGTCTCGGAGTATATCTTCATATTCTATTTAAGCTCTTCTGCAATTTGTTAAGGAATCATTTGTTAAGAAAGTGAGGCTCAAGGTTCTTAGTGAATTTAATCGTTAACAGCAGAGAACGTCGTTTATTGCAATGCTACTCCGGGCAAAATTCTAAAGAGCTGCATTAATATGCCGTCAACTGAATGCTATTAAAATCTGTCCATAATTTGCTTCAAAGAGGTATGAAAACACTAAAGATGGAACATCCACAGGTTCAGCAGATGAGCTGAACGTGCTTTGCATTTTAAGCAGCTGTCTTTAAGGGTCTTAACCATTGAAGGACACGCAAGGAATTCATTCATTCACTTTTAATGGGGACTGGGATGCCCCTGGTTAGACTGGAGATCACACCATTCAAGGCTACACAAAGCCGCTAGATGAGATTATCGATCCGTACATTTGCTACCAAACTATAGTTATCATCATGCAAACCATTACCTACAGCAAGTGACGGATGATGCATTGCATTATTTAGACAATATAAAAGAAAAGAATAAAAGTACAAATTTACAAACTACACTTAACTGCGCAGTGACATGTAAAGATATTTCCACCACGCATGTGCAGCCAAACCCTAGACTCCATATGGGCATAGATGGGAAGTAGGCCAGGATTATACCTCTTGGGAATTTCTCTGTAAACCCCTAAAGCTGAGCACCGCAAGGTGGCTCCTTGGTTATGGTGGGTATTTTCCCAAACCACACCACCACCCGGCTCCGACCATATCCCACCTCTAGCCACACACCCCAACTCTGGAGGGAATGAAGTTGGTGTGGTATTAAATTTGGGGCTTTTAAACGTTATCTGTGTATGTAACACTAAATTATATTTATTTTACATAGAATTACTGCCTTTATGGGAAGTCTTCACAGCCTTGTTCTTCATGCACATTTTAATGAATATGACAGTTGAGTGGGCCCTTTAAATTTTTATGTGGTGCGTTTTGCAAATGTATGAGGGGATTCTGCAGGTAAAACAAGAGGTTTATGCATGCAAACCATAGCAATACGCATTGACAGGAAGGTCTCTCGATCCGATAGAACAGATAATCAGTCGTTGGCCTCATCTTTCAGGAGTCATGTGCATAAAATACTTACTGTATTAACCTCTGCCACTTCTACTGAGAGGCTGTTCCACTTATCTACCACACTCAGTGGTAATACCATAATAAACCATAATTACATGGATGCTGGTGCATCTTTAAATCTTTCTTTGCTGGTGCAAGTAGCGGAGTTTGCTTTCTTACGTTGGGTGCCTTGGTCAGTAAACTGAGGTTTTGATAGATAAGTGGAAGAGCCTCCCAGTAGAAGTGGCAGAGGCTAATAGAGTGAGGAATAGATAGGAGATCCTATCCGTTACACCATTTGGGCTGATCACTCACATACTGCGTAGCAAACTCAGGGAAGCTTCTGATTACATGGATAATCCTTCAGCTATCATTACAGCCCAGGCCCAGATCTACTAACCAGCAGAGCCGTTAAGCCCCGGAAGGAGGGGAATGCAGCGTACGCTCATTTTCATGCTACAGTACTTTTAAGCTATTGCTTTGTTTTGCGCGCGCTGGTATTTTCGGTGTAATTACAACGTGTTTACACATTCCACTAAAGCGCCGTTTTTCCACAAGCGCTGCAGAAAATGACAAAAACTCCCTTTTTGTTCCCAACATACAAATAAAATTTAGGGTCCTGTTGGATGAGTGCCAACTCCCATTCAAGAGGGCACTCGATGCCTCTTTTATAAATATATTTTCAGATAACACCAGGGCCGGGCAGGCCCGGGGGTGGGGGGCACTTAAGGATCCGGTGGGCTACCCAGCTGTACCTGCGCCCTCGCCCTTCCCCTGGGTAACTCTCTGCGAAGAGTATGCAGGGGCAGGAGACCGTCCCATTATTGCAGAATATGCTACTAAAAAGCTCTCTGGACCGGGAGTCCATGTTTAAAATGTACATTTAAAGAACGTACATTAAGAGTCTCTTTGTAGGTCTGCCTGCCTGCCCGCAGCATGCGCAGTGCTTTTTTCAGAGTACGACGAATGCAATTGCTGGAATGTACAAGTAATTGTAGACAGAGGGGCAGCTGGCCAGTGGGGTTGTTTTCCCATCGGCAGCCACGTTAATTTGAATTTCAGATTTAAGCATATTTAAAAAAAAAAAAAAAGAAAAGAAAATCAATAAAACCAATGAAAAAAAAAATCAATATTTAGCTACATACCCTCAAACAAAAAAACTTAATTTTAAGCTGTACTTTGTCGGTGTTGATAAGATAAAGTTTCTTCGTCTACAGTTTTAATGATGGTATGTGTGTATGAATGAGTGTATGAATGAGTGTTTGTATGTGTATGTGGAGGCAGATGTGGCCGGAGGAGAAAAGTGAGCGGCGCTGCTTCTCTATCGCATAAATGGCAGAGCTCGGTGTCCCTCCAGCAGAGATACTAAAGAGATGACAACGTTATCCGTCTGGGACAGCTACTGACTGCGGAGTCAGAACATCAAGTGTCTTAAAAATATTGGTCCAGTCCCTCCATGGCCGTAGCCAATTTATGTGTAATGGAATAAAATTAAATAAGAATAGTAGTCTGCAACACAGTGGGTTTAAAGATTAGTGACCGAGAATGTATCAATGGCCAGATGTCATGGTTTTCAGGGGACAGGCTCCTGATTGATGTTTCTGAGCTTGGTTGGGATCGCCAGAGCCCTTCTTAAGCCTAAATATAAAATTACATGACACAAGTACCCTAGTATCTCGCCCTACATGGTCCAAATCTTATAAAAATAAAAATCCCCCAACAAACATTTTATAGAAAATAAATAATGGTTTAATCGGAGAAATGTTACATGTATTACTTATAAATGTACACTTATATTTTTGGACATTGTTTTCCATTGGCCTCAGTAATGTGGGGGGAGCGTGCGTCAAAACTACGTCAGATCAACATATCCACGCTCTGTCCTGGCATTACTTATCTAAATTAAAAAGGCCGTTAAAAATCTGGTTGGCTTGTACTGGGTGATATTTTTTTGTAAATAATTAAAAGAAATAAAAGACTGAAAGCTTAATTGGCTTGTGAAAATGTCGTCAATATACCGGCCCTTCGTTGTTTTGACAGCTGTCGCGGGCAAACAGGGAACAGATATTCACAACGTCCCGTGATGGGAAAAGCAGAGCTCTCCTACGGGGAGATCCTCATCAAATATGTTAAATTTGGTTTTATGCAAGCCTTGGGGTGGGGGTGGGGGGGAAATACAGCTGGCCAATTTGCGAGCAGGACTCTGGGGGGTAATTCACATTACACAGAACCACCACGTCCGTGACAACGTGACTTTTATGGTGTTAAAAATAATTTTTAAAAAAATGCTAAAAAGAACAAGGAAGTGAAATTTAAAAAAATAAATATATCGATAGTTCTATGAATAATGCATATGTTAGACTGCAGATACTTCTCAGACTTTGCAAATTATTTCCATATTTTCAATTATTTTGTACAAAAAAATGTAAAAAAAAAAATAAAAAAGTTACTATTTTTGCTTTTAATGTGTAAAATAGAATATCAGTTTGTTTGTCTTTCCACACAGCTCTAATATTTAACATAAAAAACTCTCTGTGAGCTCCCGGTTTAGTAAATACTCCTCTCCGTTGTGTGGAAGCCGGTCACAGAAGGCAGATGCAGCGAGCAGCCATTAATGGCGTTTCTCGGTTTCAGCTCTCAGACAATCCCGGTGTGGGGTACGCTGCCACGCTGCCCGTGGATGGATCGGAAGCAGCTCTCCCGGAGAACCCTGCTGGGTGTACTGTACATACGCGCACGGCGAGAGTCATACACATAATTGCCACGTACAAGAACCCGAGGAGGGAAAACAGCGAGCAGTTAGAACGCAGGTTTCATTTCCGGCTCTGTAACTATGGAGCTAGACTTCCATCGGATTCTCAGACACAATAGCCGAGGACTGATTCATATTCCGACTGCACCTATATCCTTCCTGTACAGAATAACGCAGACTATTATACCTCCGCCTGTCTCTTCAGTGTCTCGCGGTGATTGTTCTATTTTCTATTGCCTGCGATGATGGGCATTTTTTTTTTATTTTTTTACAAAAACATTTTTTTGCAAAAATGTCGTGAATATACTGGGAATGTGCCGGGGTTGGCTACCCAGAGCTGCTGCTCTTCTGGGGATGTGACTGTTATTTGGGGCCAGGCTAGCCACACATATGGCAGGACTAGTCCCATAGAGGGTCGAGAAGTGGATGAAGCGGGTTGGGTGCGACCCACTTGTGCTTCCTCAGAGCCCCGGGGAAGAAGCTTTTCACTAGGAGACTCTGCCCTTTATCCATATAATCTAAGGCTGCAGATGGAAATACCCACACAAGTTAATGGGTATAAAACGCCATTAAACTCACTTGGGCTTTAAGTCCCTGGCACTTTAAGGCCAATGGCCACCAAATCAAATTTGTGCGGCTGCTGGCTAGATATATGCAGCCACCATTACATTTTTATATTACCCCAGCGTCTGCCCACATCTATCGGGCAGGCAGCTGCATAGTGCAGGACTCTACCAATGAAGCAGTATCAGCAGGTATGTGGCATGATTGCATTTGTCCAGTGTGCCAGATGGGCAGTCAAGGCCGGGATCATTGTTTAAAAAAAAAAAAAAAACCCACTATTTAATGGGACTTACGGATAAAAATAACCATATCGGATATCCACCGTATCTTTCACCAGTCTAGAAAGATATGAATCATAATTCCTCTCTATAAGATGCTATTCTCCTTTAGTGTAGGCTACTTGGTCCTTAAGAGGTGGTAGAAAACTCATGCAGGTTTCGTCACCAATTGCCACAAACTCCGCTTTGCCAAGGTAAGTATAATCATTATCTTTAAACTCATATGGAATGTACATGAACAGCAGCAAATTTTGTGATATACATTTAGCGATTCCAGAATCTAAATAGATGGCTTTGGTTCTCGAGTTGCCCTAAGTTTGCTAAAAATCACCAATAGATTTCTGGAAGAATATGATTATGTTCAAAAATCCAGCAATGCTATAAATCAGCCGATTTTGTAACCATTTTATATTAATTAAAAATGTAATACAAAGCAATACATTGAACAGAATAAATGAAACATATGAAGCAAGGACAGGGAAGGGCCAAAGGTAAACCCTGCCGAGGAAAAGTGCGGAGTTAGTTTGGAAAGAACTCATGTAACTTTTAATGATGTCACTAATGAGTGGAGAGGAAGGCTGGCAGAAGAGCGGCAAGGTGAAAGCTTCACACTTTCATGGTCAATCTCATTACCTTCAAAACGCAAATCACTACATTCTTTCCGCATGAAAATCATTTTAAGTGAAGCCTTTGCATGGAACCCTTCGAAAGAGGGCTTCTAGAGTGGGAAAAATATAGCAGATGTAGCACTGAACTAACCTGATTTATGTATTTATGAAGTAATATGGAGAGAATTCACTTATACTGAACCTGCACCTACCCATTGAATAGGGAACAGCCTGGGTAGTGCTGTCTTTAACGAGGAGCAAAAGGGGTATCTGCCCCAGGACCAGGCATATCTTAGGAGCCCACAGCAGCTGACCCCTGGGCTACTTCAACAGCTGCCAAATCCACCCAACACAAATACATATAAAAAGCATATAAACTCCCCTTACTCAATACTATTATTCAGAATAACGCTTACTCCTACATGGCTGCGCACCATGTTCAGTTGAAGGACGCCAGCATATGCCATCATATCTTGGCACCCAGTAGCGCATGGCACAGAGCCTGCAGAGGAAGCATTAAGCGAGCGGTCTATGCCTGTAGCTACACAGACCTCCATCATGTTAACATATGAAAGGGGGGAAGGCAGTGTGGCTCAGGCCCCATTTTGCTTAAAGATGGCCCTATGCCAGGGAGCCTAGGAATTCTGTTGTACACCCAGACAGGCAGAGAAATGGAGAGGTGTGAGCGTGTGTGGGGTAGGGACAGGTGATGCGGTGGGGAGAGAAGTCAAAGGACTTTGGTGGTTGTGTTAGAAAAAAACCCATTACGTTGGGAAAGAGGTCATCTAGCCACAGTGCACAACAAAATGACCTAAAAACGATGTCCCTATGATGATAAGACTACTTCCTAAACTTTGCTGCCGTGTGTTTATACAGATATTGTACTCTTTACAGCTGTCTATGTTTAGTAGCCAATCCCTTTAATAACCAATAATCAATGCTAAGCATTTCCTTGTAAGCATAAAAGGGAAATTACGGTGAGTTTCATAAAGCTTTTTTTTTTTTTAGATGAATTTCCTTAATTTAATGTAAAGTACAGTTTTTTGTTTCTAATGAAAATGCAACAAAATATAATTATAAGTATTGTAACTCCCACTAGGGCAAATATGCCTTTTGAAGCTATAGTTCCCTCTCACTACTAAAGGATGACCCTATTGGGGTGTTTGTGTTATATCCCTGGGTGAGCACGTACCTCCTGGCAGTACTGAAGGATGCCTTCCTTGGTTCCAATGCAGCTTTTAGTCCCAGACGCATCTGTTTCCCATTTTCCATTCTGGACATTCATGTGCATGTTGAGTTTGCCGCAAAACATGGCAATCTGGGGCTCCGCCAACAACCCGGCGTTTCCATCGGAAGGTACCTGAGCAAAGAATTAATGAACATTAAATCAGATAATTGGTAACATATAGATGCTTCATGTGTATGACTTTTTAACTTGAACAAAAGGCTATTCAGAAGCCGATTCATTTCACGTGTTTAGGATTGATGCCGGTCTCTACTGATGGACTGGGTTGTGGTCTGGCCAAGACCTCTCTTGTGTGATGGGAAACAATTCCAAAAGCCCTTTTCTGGTCAAGGCAAAAGTGGAGGATTCTAACATGCCTAATATCATTCATTAAACAGAGGTTTGTCACACTCATATTAAAAGAATTCTGTTCTTCTTGAGATACATATATATCATATAAAATAAATGTTTAACACCAAAATAGCGTTTTCAAATAAACACTCAAATTACAAACAAAACCTGACGTGTTTTGCCAGTTAGGCTTCCTCGGAGGCACATTTCTAGTTAGAAGACTATATGGAAAATGGGTATGCCACACCGTGGACAATAACTGTTCATAGGAGTTCTAGTGAGACCTGTCTTGGGGAATACGAGTCCTAGACGACGTAGCGATAGACCCCCCCGATGTGGTGGGGTAAAACACCAGTGAAGGTAATGAGCCGTAGACATAGAGTTGGAGAAAAGGCGATATAAATTCAAAGACATCTCCAGGATCAGAGAAATAGGGACAGCGTCTGTAGCTCTAGCACAAATAAATAAGGCCCAATGATATGCCCATTAAATGCTGTGCTCACATTAAAGCGCTTAATCTGCCTACTGGGGAATCAGTAAAAAAATATTTATTTTACTAAAAATGTTAAATTCAAAAATGGCTAGACGTCCAGAGTAATTTGTATATCCATTAAAGTGCAGGAAGGCGCATTATAATTTGTCATCGTTGCCACACTGGCAGTTTTATGCTTATCTGTAAAGTGTCTATACGTTCACAATATTATGGCAACACAAACCCCCGCTAAATCATTTATTCATTTCTATCTGGGTATCCTGCTGGGGCACTTCAAACGCTACAATATAAATGCTGCGTGTAATAAGATGTAAGAATATCACAATCCCATGCTCAGAAATGTACGCTAATGGCTGGAAAATTGCAAATATAAAAACCTGCCACGGAAGCATTAAAATGTGGGTCCTTACAAGCCTTTCACGAGGTTTTCAATATAATACACTCTTTAAACGAAATTACAATTTATTCATTTAATTCCATAGCTATATTACAAAAGGGGAGGATGAAAATGAACATTTCAGATCGAGAATAGACAAAATTGATCATAAACACACATTAAGACATTCTGACACAGAAGGAGAAGAAAGTTCTGTTCTTGTGAGCTTACAATCTATATAGAGGTTGAGGGGAAACGAGACAGAAGCAATGTTTGCCATGGTCTTATAGGACCAGTGCCGTATTTACCTTTGGCACTATCCGGGTAGCACTGCCAGCCGCCCCACTCCGCCCTTATTGCCGAGAAATGCCAGGTGGAAAGAACTATGGAGGCTATACTGACTTGGCACAGCCCTCCATAGTGTTAGTGGGCCGGAAGGGGAGATCAGTCTAGGCTAGAAAACCCCACCGGGTAGGACAGCGACATATTAGCGATATTAGCAGATAGATCACTTGAGTGCGGTATATTAACCATTTCTTTTTTTAGTTCATTTATTAATAACAAACCTATACGGTGCTTCCAAGTTATTCAAATGCATGTAGATCACTCATGGGTATCACCTCCAACCCATTTGTGTCATTACCATACTGCCTCATATGCAAATGAACGGTTACAGCACACACAGTCATCTAAGAGTTAACAGGATTTCTTCCCGGCCACTGATATATTGTTTTTAATATTTTCACAAGTATACAGAACGAGGAAAATTCTCAAAACGTAAAAAAAAAATAATTCTTTACAGGAGATTTCCATCTAGAAACACACTTTAAGCAGAAGGTCTACAAAAAATTATAAATATATATCCTGTTCCTGTGTCCTTACTGAATCAAGACAAGGTTTATTAAAAGCACATTATTTTCTAACAATACCAAGAGGCAATCCACACAATACAATCTGTTTGTTTTTCTTTTTTTAACTTCTGTGCACCAAAAACAAGACTATAATGAGCATTTTGCGTTTCTTTGAATGGAATTAAATATGTGGCTACATTTTTAGTGGCGCGGCTGGGAGTCAACCCCTCGACGTATCACCTTTTAAATTAAACGTCATTCATCTTTTGGTCACTAGCTGGGACCAGACAGACCAATGGAAGAGGAATGAAAAGGATGAAGAACGTGCCTTCTTCCATCACAATGGTGGTCAAAAGAGTGTTCCCACACAACCTCTACTCTACAGGCATGAGCTACCATCCAGACTGACCAGCGCTGATGATGCTCCAATGGTACATTCGGTGAAGAAGTAAAATAACAAGCAAACCACCCAGGTCTACATTTTTCAGATGAACACCTGGCTAACTTTTCATCGGAGGCGAGCTACCCACTCAAAGGTCTTAAATGTCCATCTGCTGAATGAATTGGCCATTGATGGCGAGTGGTACATAGACCGTCTGATCTGCACAGGTGACATTTGCCTGCTGGAGTTAGAATGTGGCCCATCGAATCCACCCAGAATACCACATGGAGAGATGTTCAAACGCTTATGTCAAATTTATAAAAATTTGTCGGTTTTGTGTAACAGAATAAAAATTAATTTGTTCGAATATAAAGAAAGAAATCTTTAGATTGGACCGGCATTAAACCTGCCTATGGGCAACACTAAATAATTAAAGTAGCTGATGCTGCGGCTATTCCACAAGCTCAGCATCAAAAGGATGCAGGCGACCAGCTTAATCATTCATTTGTTTCCGACAAAACATGATACCATCCGGGCGCTCGATGACCCAGTTAAATATTAAGAGTATTGCAACAGTGCATAACCACAGACGTGATGCTTGTATAGTTTGTGTGGCGGAGTGCTTTTAATTATACCCTTGGTAAGTTTGTGAAATCAACTTAAACAGGCCTTTTAGGAGGCTGAAAGTGTACTTTGTGGGGTAGCAGCATGCTGAGCCGCCATAAGCTCTTAAAAAGAATATTTTTGGAATGCTCTAATCAATGTGTCACCAATGCATGGTCCGCTACCTATCCATCGGCGTTTCAGGTTTACTTTCCTCAGAAGAAGTGCTCTCCAGGTTCAAGCTTCTGATCCGAGCATCTAAAGATCTGGGATGCGGAACTTAAGACGCAAAGAACATTAATGTCCATTATATCAATTACATTAAAAAAACATGTGTTTCTAACACAAAGGTGTCAAGTCCCTTTCCTTTGTCACAACGCAGATCCCAGCTTGTCCACGGGACTACAGCACCAACGACATAACAGGGTTCAATCCTCACTGGGGACCAGCACATACACAGTCTCCCGGAGTTCCTGAATCTACCAAGAAGAAGATGCCATACAGAACCGGGGAAACAATTGTGTATTACTATTACAATAAAATTCCATCAGAAGCATAAGGTTAACACAGCGCCCTTATTTGTGGTTACACACCTCTACATAAAAATAACGAGCTTTAATTTGAGGTTGTAGAGAGATGGTCTTCTGAAACGGTGCGACCAAGTGGACCCTCTAACACTCAACATTTAGCTGGAAATTCTGTAGAAGAAGAAAATCCATTTTCCCAATACCTCCAAAGATAAATCAAATCCACTTTAACAATGACGCGGCAACATTAATATTCAGCGATCAGATTTCCAAATAGAAGATTGAAAATATGGGAATCTATTTACTCTCAAGCGTACGCAGGTTGCGTACGCAGGTTGCGGACGTTGGAAATCGTGCTGTTCCCACAGCCATCTGTTGATCAGTCTCCGACTTTTGCTAAAAGAAAAATGGCTGCTTCATGTTGATGTTTAATCTACATAAATTCTGAGACTTAGTCCGTTTGTCATCTGTTATTTTGACATATTTGAGAAAAAAAAAGAAAAGCCTAAGAGGTTTTGGAACAGTCACTTTTTTTGTTGTTTACCCACGAAGGAGAATCACCAGGCTGCAACATAGAAGGGAAACATCCTCTTCCCCGACAAGGGCAATATTATATATCATACAAGCACATACTGATAAAGGGATCTTGCCCTTCAATAGTAACATTACGCTACACTACTCCTGGTGTCGTCAATATACAACTCGTCTATTGATATGCAACCAATGGCCATCATGCTCAGAATGTCCCTTTACTTGTAATTCCTCATATCACCACATGGGGCCATCAAACAACATCATGAAAGCAGGTCCTTATATAGCATTTCTGCCATGACTAGGTCCTGTGCATGCTTCTTCAATGTACCAGTTAGGCTTAACATTTTTCTTTAAAAAGAGGTGAAAAAAGAGGTGAAAAAAGCTGCTCCAGTAAAAATGCAAATAAAAGAAAGAGGCTGTGTCTAAATTGGCAAATTGGCATAATACAGAACAAGAACATCTTCTAAATGCTCCCGTTACCCACACACCTCTGGAACACTTAATTCGCACAATCGTTATAAGCACTTCCACAGCCCTAGGACAGATTTAAACCATTTTCTGTATCATAAATCCCGTGAACCCCCAGCACTTAGGTGGCTTGCTGCGGGGGAGAAATATCACTGCTAGCGAGATCCATGAACAGACCATCATAAATCTACGGTGTTGCATTGCAGATGAAGCAGCAGATACATCAGCGGCACCTGAAATCTTAAAGTATTTTGCATTCGAGCCACAGGCAATATGATAGAATGGGGTACATCACACGATCCTTCTGAACAGTATCAAAAAAGCAAACACAGATAAGTCTAAATTAATTATAGTGAAAATAACCCATTGTGTTTTATTTCTACAATTTCATCAGAAAAAAAAACAAAACAGTATTTGCTCAATTGTAAGACGAGGGTTTTTTTTCAGAAAGAGGTTGCCCTCTATTCAGACCTCAGATCCGTGGCAGCGCTGGACAGCAGACAAAGCCTAGGAGCTTGTTGCTCACCTCCACTCATGCTCTCTCACGCGCTCATTCGTCCTCTCAGACTCATTCACTCTCAATGTCTCCCTATCTTCTCCGCTGACCGTTTTAGTATTCCTGCCTCCATTTCAGGTCTGTTCTTTTTCTTGCTACTTCTTTCTTCGTGTACAAAAAAACAATTCTGGCCTTTTGGAGTGCTTCCACAAAAAAGGTCGAGCCACACCACAGCCCATGGGGACAGCCTCAGTGCTTTGGGTTTTCTCCCCCCAGTAGGGTCGTCTTATACTCAGACCTTTTTTCTTTCATGAAAATCTAAAGTTTGGGGGCTCCTCTTATGATCAAAGTAAACAAGTTACGTGTATTTCCTTCGATACACAAAAGCGACATTTCTGGTGGTAAATTTGTTCCAGAGATGATGTAAGATTTACAAAAAGACCAGGACTAAGAACAACCCCAAGACAAAAATGTAATAACCCCAGCAGGAAGTAGTTTATAGCAGCGTGATGATGTCATCTTAACTCATATACATTCCTCTTTACCCTTTTAACATTGAGTCCCACAACCTTTCAATGTGAGCCCGTCCTGTTCCACTAACATTCCTCTGCGTGATTAACAGCTGTGGAAGGGGGAGAGTAATGGGGGGCACCTGTCCCACAGATACCAGAGAGCCAAAACACACACATTTGATTCAGCAGAACCTCCCATGCATTGGCAGGGGGGGGACACCACAAACATTTCAAGGGGCCATGTAGCTTTTAGATGTACAACATTAATGTGTAAACGAGGGCCGGAGCGTCAAATCCTCCCATGATTCCAGATTACAAGTGAACGATCACGCAATACCTCATACGTCCTCATCAATGATTCCGACTAACTTCCTTCCTTCTCTGACAGCACCGCACCTATACGCTGATTTAACATATTTAAAGTCTGTACTAAATTATTAACAATCCCTCCGAGCCAGTGTTCTTATACTGTCCGGACCTGTGGGATTCCAGAAACCTTGACTGGCTGGGAGTTATGAGAGCTGCAGCCCGTGGCTGTCGGAGTGGCAGGTATCAGATTGTTAAAAGCCTGTAGCCGCTCAGTGGAATGTGCCGGAGACTCCACGGTCAGCCCGTCTAGGAAAAGAAACAACAGCTGCTTTGTAAGAAGTTGAAACTCGGTCTGCTGAGTGTTGAAAGCGCACTTTTGTTATCGCAGCCCTGGATTAGACGTCAGCGCTTGGGTCTGTGAGCTCGCTCGGTTTCCTTCGCGTTCCATAGTATTTAAGAAACAAAAAGCCTTCACATTATATTACGTCTTTTTTTTCTCTTTAAACCCAAGAGAGATCTTATAAATGTTATAAACACCACGTGAGTATCTTGTATACATTATTCCTACTTTTCTCTCCGACTTCCAGTCCAGACTTGCGTCCACATTAAACACACCGAATACGACGGCAGATCAGACCAATTCGGCCCGTCTAGTCTGCCCATTTCTCCTGATGCAAAGGCTCACACCTTAATTAGTTCTTGGTCTTGTCTTAGATTCAGGACAGCTACATGTATGTTTAAATTCCCTCATTGGATTAGCCTCTACCACTTTGGCTGGGAGTCTATTCCACTTATCTTCCACCTCTTAATACCTTGACCAGTTCCTATTTTTTTTTTTTTTCAAGGTAAATTTATGATTTACTTTGAAAAATCTCTTATTGCAATTTTATTGTACTAAAAAGCCACCCAGGTTATTCTTACCAGAACAGATTCAGGTGGAAATTAGAACTTTGTGTTATAACTATAGCAACCAACTGCATGGCCTAATTGTGAGGAACATTCTATTGGTTGCTACGGTAACAAGACCACTTTGCACCAGAATCCCTTCATTATGTGATCATGCTAATGAGGGGATAGCTGGAAAATGCCACGTTTTGTGAGATAGGAAATGTTGAATTTCACAAATGAGACAGAAAAAAGGTAGAATCACATAAATAAAAAATAAAGATATGTTCTATTAAAATGACCGGCTTTGGGCACAGAGTGTTCTGGGAAGCGCAGGGTGTCTGTCATGGAACAAACATTCAGCTGCTGATTGATCACATTGTAAAAGATTTAATGAACTCCTGTATAATCGCACGAAACCTGGAAATATAAGCCTTCGGCAAGGACTGGGAGATGTGCGGTCGCCTGAAAAGGGCCACGTCGTTTAGATGGAGTAGGTCCGCATTAAGAGATGAGCGTGTTCTCATATGATGCATGCCAGGCTCCTGAATTCTGGTTTCAAGGTGACCTTGACCCTTGTTCACCAAATACAATTATTGCAAATTATCCTCATTCACAGTATAAAGAAAGCAGGTGCCTGACCAGGATATCCGGGGAGAGGACCAAGGACTTATTAAAGAATCATGGTGGCCTATGGATTGCAGATTTCCATCAACCAGTCGCAAAACCTAAACCTAAACCAGCGTACAGACCACTCAGTATCTGAAAGGTCCAAAGGAGGACACTTTTGCTTCAGGGTGTGAGGTTAGCCGTTTTATACGACTTTATGAGCTAACATTTTTGGCTGTTAATATCCACATTATTGCGGCATTCTGGGCTGCAGAACACTGTGAAGCCCTACTATTCATAACCTCAGTTCCACAAGAGCAGGGCAGGAAAGTGGGACATGAGGATTTGTGTCCCAATGATGGGCAGTCATCCTGAAAGGGGAATACTTTGGAGGTATTAACTTGTACGCAAGTCGCAAAACTACAGACTTGTAAAAAAATGGTGGCACATAACTGGGAATTTTGGCTCACTTTACAGAAGAAACATAATTTTCACTGTATTGGCAACTTGAAAAAAAAATATAAGAAGGGAAGTAAACCCTAATATAAAATATAAAAAGCATAGAATGTCAGATATCGGGGTGCTGCGGTAATCAACAAAACACACATAAAATAGAAGTGATTTTTGCAATCAACTTTAAAAATATATTCCTGCTATCGCTAATACAATAACTAAAAGACATAAAGATCAAGTAAATTACTTAATATCACTGGCCCTTCAAGTAAAACTTAATTAGTGATCAATAATATTTCAATCCTTTAAGGCCCAAAATATAATACTTGGCATCTACCTACGACACAGCATTCGGGTGGAGGGGGCTATGGTTTTGTGTTACGCCATCAGACCCGGATGAGATAATATGACTACCCTACCATGCAATGAAAGATGCCACATGCTATGACATTTTACTTCTTTTTGGAACACTGACCATAAAGGATATTGGCCTTCAGGAACTGTTTGAAATTCTGATCACCAGTAGAACTTGGTTCAAGTCTATCTGGAAAGCAGTTCAATGTATCATTCACATCTCGGAGATTAATCGCTTCCCTTCAGAAGACTACGCGCGAGTCTCGCCAGAAGGCTCTCTGCATTCTAATACTCTGTGCGCAGTCACTGTAATGTACACTCCTTTATGGATCGTTGCTTCTGCAGTGGGCGCAGTGAATTAAAAGTAAAAAAACTAAAAAAAACTTGTCAAGAGTCAAAGATCAACAAATCAATTTAATGTCTGAACTAGTTAAACCTTCATCAGAATGAGCAATTTAATGCAAAGTTTAGAATTCCCTGTTAGGGGATTGCCGGTCAACTACACAAGGTCATTTCCATAGCTAGGAGCTTCACAATATAAATCTACCGACAGTTATCTATCTTATGAGGTACAAGGCATCATAAATGGTGGGGGTTAGCCATGGACAAGGGCAGGACAAACCCCCGGACAGCCTTTAGTGGTGGAAAATTGGAGCTTTTTGGCTTGGCCAAACAAAGAAGGCCACAGAAAGAAGAAACTGACCAGGAGACTCAGAGAAGCAGGACTTCGCTCAGAGGCTCTTCACCAAACCGGGAGAGTCCCAAGGCACACACAACCACAAATATTAAATTGAGCAATTTTTGATTCCAGTTTCTGTGAACTTAAGTTCACTTTTCAGTCAAAAAACTAGACTACAAAAACATTTTCTTTTTTTAACCGTAGCGGTTGGAATGTTGGCTTTTAAGGAAATTAATTTCCTCTAAAAGCTTCCATTAAAAAAAATTAGGACAGCAATTCAGTGCTGATTGTGTTTTAGAGGACCAACAATTGAGTATTGGGGGGGGGGACCTTTCTATACAGTACATATACATATTTATTTTCATTTCTGGGGGGGGGGGGCGTTTTAAAGATCTAACTCTAACAAATGTTAATGATCATCTTAGTTACTGCTTTTATTCAACACAATGATAAATTCCGTAAATATCGTACCGCTAAAAAAAAAAAAACAACGAAGTGGACGCCAGCATTATCCCAGCAGTACTCATTTTATTAAAGCCATAAAGATGAATTTAAAGTTATTGTTCAGAATTAAAAAGAAATGAGTTTTATTTTCAAAATAAAAAAGGTTATGCTTTAATGTGAAAATTAACCTTTTGTGATAGTTCTGAAGTTTGGTCATAACCTTCCCCTTTCTTTTTGCTCTGTAATGGGCCAGAGTCTCTTCAAAAACAAAGGTTTTGTACGTCTTGGGTTGCTAAACAAGTCCATTTGTCCATTGATCCACGAGATGTAGCCCTATGCCAGCTTGATTCCTCTTCATGGCCGTGGTACAGATAACAAAAGAACACGGAGTCCTCCAAACTAAAGCTTTTATCACAACTTACATTTATTTTGTTCACATAGCTCACGCAGTTTCAGGATTATATAAAGCGTTAAATCATTTTGATTATCAAAGACGAGCAAGTCCCTTCGGAGAAAGAGAATAAATGTAGTTCTATTTGGTGGTTTAACTTCAATGGTGAATGTGAGAGACTGCTATAATTCTAGCAATCCAAGCAAAACAAGCGTGCTGCTGTGGGATACACGCCGGAGACAGAAGTACTGTAAAAGACATTATAAATGTGAGTGCTCATTCACCGTGGTCAATCATACTCTTATTTAAAATCGAGTTCTGCGCATGCGCACAACAGTGGCAGACAGGAGGATCTGACTTCATAACACCCTACATGTACTATGCGGTATGTAAATAAACTTCTGTAACAAAACAATTAGCCACCGTTATTCACAAAAAAAAGAATCCTTTAAACTCACAATTGTTACGGGAATGATTAACTGCCATGTGACACTGAGGCAAGCGAGGGCAGGTTGTTGTCGTAGAAACCAAGTTAAACGTTTCTTCATTTGCTATGCTAATCTTCAGAATAATTGCAAAGTTAATAAAAGAAATACACGGCGTTCATGAAAAGAAAAAAATAAATCATGGTTTCCCCTTGAGAACGCTAATGTATACACATAAGGTTAATGAGACTTAGCCGAGATCGCGGGGTTAAATTGCTGTAAATGAGAGGTGGAAAATGATGTCAAGCTTCAGGCTAACTGTGTAAAATTTTTGCTAATATCCAATTTAAATGGCAATTTTTAATAATACAACATTAGTTTATGCAAACGCTGCATTCCAGTGCTACAGAGCCCCAACGTGTAAAACTCACCACGTTGCATGCATACACGGATGTCTAAATGAATATGACATGAACTTCTCTCTGCGCCTGCTTTCATGATGAGATATTATATATATATATATATATATTCTATACAATAAATAGAACCTAAGGAATGGTGTCTACAGATTACAATAAGGAATATATCAGACAGTTTACATGTGTATCTTTCCTCCTTGACGTAGGATCTGCGCAATTATCCCTCCCCGTTAAGTAATGTTCCCCCATACTGTTAAACTTAGGGAGAAGCTGCAGCTCTCGGTCCGATGATTCTTGCATGAAGCAGCCAACAAGAAGCAGGAAAATGCTCCAAATGAAATTAGCGAAAATGATTTCCGAGGGGGTCTTTCTAGACTTCACCCCATGATGTTGGCTGAGCCTCCACTGGAGCTGACTGGTGGCGATTCCATCACTTGTCAGACGAACACATTAGTTGGGGTGGGAAAAGGCTAAAGGCATAAGTGGGGGATTCTGGATAATTCTTCCATGCATAAAAAAACTGCAATAACCACAGTTCCCCTTTAAGGCTTTATGAGTAAACAATAACATCGGATCTATTTTTACGTAGCAAGTCTAGAGTCTACAGTCCCGAGACGAATCCTCCATCGACCAACTCCTCCAGGGCACAACCTGGAATCGGTACAACACACGTATTCACATTTTATTTTCTAATGAGCTGTACGTTTTCCAGGCTGTTGCCAAGCACAACGTATAGATCAAATCATGAGTTATATTACAGGAGATTTGGGGGCTTATATGTCCAAATCTCTCTAAGGATATAATAGTTTATGGAATTTTCCTCCCAACTAGTGCGACTAAAATAAATTACGTACAAACGAAGCGCTAACACCAATTTCTCGTTGGGTAAAATAATCCCATCTAAAAAGGAGGCTAAGTTACTTCTCGTGTGCTCTGAAGTCATATTCTTAGCATGCGAGCAAATGAGTAGATTGGCACTTCCGCATAGCCGTGAAAAGTAAATTAGATCGAATGAAAGGCACTTGGCGGTTATTACTGAACGATGAATTAAGCCCCTGAAGGATCAGGCTTTTTAAACGTTCACGATTGTGTCTGAAGCTTTTCAAAAGAGCAGCAAATCCTCCTGATTAAGACGAGGACATCCAGTATATTTTATTCCTCCATGAACTATTAATACGCGTTTAACCGTTCTGTGTAATTTCAGTCTTCATTGAAATCTGTATGAGCGATACATAATTCCCAAACCAAATTATTTTGTTGCAAAGAAATCTTGTTTTGATGGCATGTGAGAGGAAGCCCTGCATACTACTAGCTGCCAACAGTCCCGAGTTTTCCAATACAGTTGGAGACAGTCGGGTTTATATCCCCAGCTGTCAGTAGAGCCAGCAAGAGATTCGAGATCCTTTTGTTTTTGAGTCAAACACCATGTTTCTGGTTACTCTGGAGCATATTTGTAACTGTGTTCTTCAAATGTGGCCACCTTCAGCAAGGGGTACAAGTTTCATTAATATTGGATTGAGTGGATGCATGAAATGACGTAGCCGACATGCTCCTCTTTTTACTTGGTCCACCACTGAAGTTCTGCATTTCTGATTAGGGAAAAGCTCTTATGGTTTTATTCAACGTATTGGACCATTTTTAAAAGCAAACGCATTACAGAAGGAGAAGGGTCTAGGTTTTTCTCCTGTTCTGTTGCAGCAGAGGCCTCCAACTGCAGCTCTCTCTCTGCCTCCTTGTGAGGTGAGTGTCAGGGGCTATTCAGTTAAGGGCTCCCCCGACTCAGGTGTCTCGACCGGGACACCTGAAATGTTGGGGTTATGTTGGTATGGTTCCTCACCAAACCTCCCTTCCTTATTGTAGAAACCCTTCACATACTAGCTTCGGCTCTTGTCTTGAAGACGTCAAAACTTGCAGATGAGTTTCAAACCCTATTTCGGCAGTCCCTTTTTTCCTCCCCGAGCGCGTGCAGGCATCAGGAGGTGTACAAAGATCCCAAGGTATTTGGGAAGAGATAAGGACAGAAAAATGATACCACCGACGCAGGGCTCTTTTCTCAATTTATCACACCAAGTTCTATTGGGGGGAAAGCAGAAAATCCTATCAGCAGTAATCAATCCTCTGGAAATATGTAGCATAAATCACCAGTCACTGCTTATCCGGCACGGGAAAGCACAAAGGAATCAGATTTAAATGAAAAAAACAGAAGCGGCATGGAGACAATGCCTAGTCTGGGTCCCCGAAGAATCCCTTTCAAATGAAATCACTGTATCACAGACCCCTGCAGAACAATGAAATAGGTCTTTATTTGCAATGTTCAGCGTAGAATGTATTTTCAGAGCCTGTCCGGATTATATAAGAAAATAATAAAGTTTGTGTTAGTCTGTCGACAGCAAACCACTTGGGGTAGGTAGGCAAGCGCTATAAAATCAGCCAGTAACCCGTGCGGCTTTTTCTGGGACGGTGACGGAAACTGAACGGGTTAAATGACCTTCTGCTGTTCTACAACAATCAGCAATTTTAACAAGAGGTAAGAAATAAGAATGAGGAGCAATAATTTTGCAGATCTTAAGGACAAGAAGTTGGTCTTCCCATTGGTTCCACATAAGATGGGTAACAAATATATACATTGCTTTAATCTGCAAATATTATTACATGGGTAATACTATACTGAGCGTGCGGAATGAAGGGTTTGGGGAAAGAGATTTGCTTTAAAGCGGAAGTCTCGTTCATCTGGTTATGTTTTATCTATGGGTTTCTCAAGCCAAATTGGGCTGGCCTGAAGTTCTGGTCTCACACTTGAGATGGATTTATCTGCACCCATAATGACTAAAAGCAATACCTATAGTTTATTAAAACAAACTCTAATATACCAAACCCTAAACTATATTTGGGACAAAAATACAATTTCCATAAACAAAAATTGAAACTTAACACTTTATTTAAAGGCAATTAAGTCAATTTTATTAATTGTCAATACACCCCATTTACGTAGTCATACATGGGAACTTCCTGGGGAGGCTACCTGGATCTGTCCCATTTTTGGGGAAGCGGCTTTAAAGGGCCGGTCCCAGATATTCTATAATGGGAGGGAACCAGGCTAGAAGCAGGCATAAGCGGGTGGGGGATGGGCATGACCAAATGTCTGGAGAAAGAAGAAAACTCACCCGTAGACCCTGGAAAGAAGGGCTTCACCCAGAGACTTCGGGTCAAACCTGGGGAGTTCTCATGCACAGAACACACGTGTACACATACACATACACACAGAAAGGAGACGGTAGACCGGTAATAGACAGCTGGAGGTGTCTTGTGATTTCAAATTCTCTTTTAGTATTTTCATAAAACTAAAAGTGGTTTATGGATGGTCACAGACTACAGCACAGGGACCAACTTGGTACCAAGTCTGGAAAATGAGAAATGGTCCTAAAATAGCAAAAGTCAACTCACTTCAGTGGAATTTCCTATTCCTGGAGGGACGAAAGGGCATTTTTATTTGGAAGGTGCTAATTTTACCCCGAGGTGAATTCTTTACAAACTTTGATTTTATCCTCCATATTGTTGCATTTTGTAGACAGGAAACGTGTGTATTCCACCAAAGTGTTTAGGTGTTGAAGACTTCCTTTGGCATACTTCAGCACAAGAAACGCAAACAGCTGCTGTACTTACTGAGGGCATTTGGAACAAGTTACAGGATGTGAGTGTAACCGGATCACTCAGACTAACACTTGATCTATCAAATCCAAAACATGCCATTTAACTCATCAGCTTCATACTACAGCCTAAAATCAACACAGACACAAAACTGCATGTAATGGTGGCTGGACTAATATTTTCCTGGTTATATATCTCTAAATATATATAGTGAGATATATATATAGCTCACTATAAATATATTTATCATGTTCATATATGTCTTCTCAAGGGCTGCCACTGTCCTATGGAATGTCTTACCCCAGTTTAGCCTACTCTTCCTAGTCTTTTTTTCCGGGAAGCCCATCAACACCCGCTGTCTCACCTTTCCTAGCCTCACTTCTGCTGTCTGGTATTTCCCACCATAAGCTCTTGCCATATGTAGGAACTCTCCGGGTTTTGCCTGAAGACACCAGGTGAAGCGTCGCTTCTCCAGGTGATGGCGCTCAATCTCTGGGTCGCAAGAGATACGTTTAGGCTCAGCCATTCCCTGCTTTATTCACATTTCCAACCCCATACAAATATATATTATAAATATATGCTCAACCAGAGCAGCAGGATACGTGAAGCCAAAAATCAGGGGCTTTTCCTGGAAATCAGACACTAAAATAAAAGGCTGCAGCTGCCATAAGGAAACAATGTGCAAAACATACTTCTGATATAGCGTGCCATTTCATTATATTGTTTTCAGCAAGAAACAGGACGAATCACGCTATAATTCCACAAACAATGTTCGGAAGAACGTTTTCCGTGATATTTACGGTCTATGATTTAGGTAGAAACTCATAACCATTCCAAGGGATTCCATTCATTTTACTCATTAAATTCAAGGGTTAATAATTTTAACAACCAGGTGTTGCTGTTACTTGGTATTTACAGGTATTCCTGTTCATGATCCTAAGACTAACACTGAGACGTCCATCAATAGGGAGAACTCAATACAAGCTCAGTTTACACGGAATCTTGGTGACCCATTTAAGTTTTTTGTAGGAAACACCACAGGAAGCGGGTCTGATTACATGGGGGCTTCCAAAACAGCGGGTGAGATTTCTTTCGGCTGAAAGGACACAGAATATGCCGCAAAGCTTATTGTGGTTGGAGGGAATAGTTGAGCTTTGCATGCGATTTCCACAGCCCAAAGAAAAGACCTCAGCCCAGCAGCAGAGCCGTAAGTAGGGATCTTGGTGCCTGTGGTGAAGTCGGAGGTCGTGCCCCGTGCTGACTGAACATCCACTTCTTTAAGTGGACAGAAGCACAAATAGGAGCAGGGACATGGCCTCTGGGCTTCTTAAGTGTAGCCCTCAACTCAGAGCATCTAGGACAACTGTCCCTCTTACCCCATGAAAGTTACTGCCCTGCCCGGGAGAACACATTGAGCGGTTTTAAAATATAGAACCTCTTTGTCATAAGCAGGGCTACCAACTATAGAAATTGGTGCTCAATCCTTGGTGTAAAAAAGGAGCGTGTCAGAAATGCTGTCCTTTTGATAATTTAAGCACTACATATTGGCTACAATATGTCCAAGAATGTTACGCCATAAGAAACGTGTGGTGTATAGAGTAAAAAATACGTGAGAGAATCCTAAACATCTCGAAGATGGAGTGTAGTAAATACTCATCTTTGACTTTTTAGTGCGTTTAAGTAATATTATCGCATGTTTACATGTCTATACGCCCTTCCCTGGGCAGTGCAAGATATACGCATTTCCAGGAACCCTGGTGCTATCACGTCTTCTCCTAGTAATCACGAGTAAAACGTTTATCAGAAATTAGGTTATTCAAAAATACCACCTGCCACCATTTTTCAAACATCTAAAAGGCCAATAAGGTCCCCTTTAAACTGTTTCAACGGATCTATAATGGAATTAGAACCCGTGTCCTCAATTCTCAAATCACCAAAGTGATCTGTAAATGATATGTTCTAGAACCGCTTTGCTCAATCTGTGGTATGTCCATCTCTTAGAGTATTTATAAAGGGGTCCTTGAGTGAGCACCTCATTTTAATAAAGAGTTAATTCTATTTCATACAAAAACAGGTATTTACTATAGACAACACGCACATTGTTTCTTGCGGCGGGATAAATCAATTACAAGAGGTACTTATTTTTGTTGAGAAACCTAGAACATGCAGTAAGGAGATATGTATAAAAAATGATTCATGTGCATAACTTGCAAGTAGTCTTATCGCTATAACAACCAAAAGGAATATTTGATTAGTTGCTATAGTGAAAAAAAAAAAAAAAAAAAGAACTGGGAACGCTAAGAGTTTACCCCTGAAGGTCATGGTAAAATGGGCAAGCCCATCTACTCCAGCAGTTTTTGGGCTCCTGATCATTAACTTATCCAGAATGTTGGGGGTTACTTATAAACCAGGACTTGGAAACAGTTTTCCGTGGCAACAAACACCTATATTTCTATTTGGTATTCAGTACAATTACATAGAACCCCGTATCTTGTTTCAGATCTTCAATTGGCCTGTTCTTTGGAAATGTTTTACATGCTTTCTGTATTCATAATGCTACAGATTAGTTTACCAGAGTATTGGAACGTCATTATCATGTCACATAATCCCATGAACAAACATGCTTACAGACGCTGGAATACGGTTTCTGATTTCACATCAAACTCCATTTGATCTTCAAATCGTAAGCCCCCGTCTGCAAGTTCCATACAATAAATAACTCTGTAACGGGGTTGACAGATTATAATCAGTAATATATGTATTAAAACCCCATGTATACCGTGAGAACAGCCATAGTAACTTCCCGTCATGGCCATGCATTTTGTGTGTCAATCAGTCTAACTGCTTTGGATATATTTAGTTTAAACAAAATGGTCTATTTCACCTCGGGGAACCGGAGACTGACAGCAGAAGGTGACAAAACTAGCTTGTCTAATCAGACAATCACTACTTAAAAGGCTGCCTAAACAGGGGGAATAGCAATAGATATGCGCAACGGGAAGCTTAGATGGCTGCTCCCATGGTATACGTGTATTACAGGTTCCTAGAAGATATACATTGCTTGCTTTAATCTGTAAACACTGTAACATGGGTCTATTAAGAGCAGCAAATGGTGACATACAGGACTTAAAAAACCATGAGAGGTCCCTTAGGCTGAAAGAGATGCCAGCATGCACGGAGGAACCACAGGGTGCCAGCTACTTCTCCTTAACTACAAGACAGCAATATTGACCACATAATTGGCAGCCCATCACCGCACTGGGTTTTGTCTCATCAATCTCTTGCTGGGCTTGATGAGGCCCATCCCAATGAACACCAAGCAGTAAATTGGTGAGCCTAATTTATAGCTTCTTTATTACTCTAGAACTGGGTATGATTCCAGTGCCCACAGTAAATTTACACCCACCCACATATAATATCAGTCAATGCTCAAACTAAACTGTCGCAAAGGATCTACCGTGGAATTAGAACCTGGGTCCTCAATTCTCAAATCGCCAACAGTGATCTGTGGTACGTCCATCCCTTGGAGTACATCTGATGGGTCCTGGAGTAACTAACTTCAAGAGTTAATTCTATTTCATGGGAAACCATTACAAAATGTGGTATTTGCTACAGACAACTTGCACACTGTTGTTCCTGGCTGGATAAATCAGATATGACAAGTACTTGTTTTAGTTGAGAAACCTAGAACACATAGTGGGGGATATGTATAAAGGGGTTCATGTGCATATCTTGCAAAAAGTCTTATCACCATAGCAACCAAGGGAATAGTATTCAACAGGATACTATTTGGTTAGTTGCTATAGTGAAAATGATAGCTGGGAATGTTTACCCCTGAACCTCGTGGCTTTTAACCCAAGTCTCAGAGTGAATGGGCAGATTCTCAAGTCCCTAGAGCTGACTCCATTATAGTCTGCTCTGATTTAATACTTACTGAGCCCCCTAATGGGTACGCCCTCTTCTAAGCTGCATTTCCCAGTTGAAATCCCTGCTTGAAAAGGAGGTGACCGATTTCAGAATGTCTTTACCTCCTGACAAGTAATGTTTTTTTTTTTCCACAAAGACCATTGTGAGAACCATTTGTTTGCCACCATTAGGACATCACTACAACAGAGCCCATCCAAAGCGTCTCAGGGTCAATATAAATGTTTCAGATATGGTAAGAGGAACATTGTCTGTGCATCGATACGGATCAGGTTCTTCTGTCAGGAATGAGTTGGATGTAGAGACAAGCAGGGTAACAAGAGGAAAAGACCAGGACAGACTCTAGTGGGGTGATTGTTACAAAGTATACTTTGATTAAAAAAAAAGCATAAATGGGGAGAAATGAAAAATAAGAACATGCGGCATCTCCATTTAATAAAAAGTCTTTGGGTCATCAGTATTACAAGATACATCTGGGGGAGAGGAAAAGGTTTGTTCTGGAACTTACAAAAATGGACATCTGTTGAGGGATAAAGCATCGTTAGCTGCTCTCAGTTTGAATATTCACCATAGGACTCGCCGATATGTCGTCACATCGGGGAGAAGCTATTTTTGTAAGCGAACGATAAATTCGTTCTAAAACTGGAGTTTTACTCATCCCTCCATAGAGATAAAATATATACGTATGTGTTTATACACAAGCCAAGTAATAAAAAATGGACAGAGTAGACACAAATTATATATTTGTTAACAGCTGTCAACAAACTATGGTTAAATATTCACGTGGTAAATACGGAATAAATACACACGCCGGTAATCGCTAACACAACAATGAAAAGTGAGCTTACTTGGCGTTCCCAGCAAGCGCATGCCTTTCACATTTTCTGTTTTAACATCTATTCATGTCTAGAAATGGTAATGATTTTCACTACCAGCATTCCAGAACGGATAACACGGCCCTGCTCGGGACAAATCAGAGCTTTTAATACGGATGCCACCCGGCGTATAAAAGAATATCGGGCATTGCGAAGACGATCCAGCCAAAAATCAATGATAGTTAATGAAATAAATATATTTCAACAGAACTGATGCACCCATCTCTAGGGGTTCAAGGAAATTAGATGGATATATTCTGCTGACAACGTGAGATTATTAGACGCGGACAATTTAAAGAGACAATTCAAACGGAGGATACAGATTTTGCATCAAAAACCAGGTTTATCCCTAATTTCGATTACCGGTATTTACTTTATTCTAAAATGACCAGTTACTGCAAAAAAAAACAATAAAAATACTTTTTTAAACTTTAAATAATTAAACATTATATGTTTCACAGTTGAGTGTTTCACAGAGTGGGCATCGGATAACCAGAGCTGCCAACTGTCCCGAGAATAGAAAACCCGGTTAGACCAACAATTAGGCAGAAAATAACCCGGGTTGTCGGGACTATCCCAGCAAATCTCCAACTGTTGGCCAATATGCAAATGCAAACTTGTCTTTAAGAAAATAGTTACATTAGTGCTTTGTTCTGAATACAGACTTTAATCTGCCAATCTCCATGGCAACATAGAGTCTATTATTAGAAGAAGGAACAGTTCTCCGTCTAGTCTTTATTTTACTTAAAGCTTTTATCTGTACTGACTTCTGAAGCCTACACGCACCCCTGGTTTATAAACTCAATATTTACTTAACTTAATTGTAATTAACAGCACGAAACAATACCTTCACATATTTGTTACTTCCCAAGCGTCCCCTTTTATGGAGGACAGTCCCTCTTTGGGACTCAAATGCTTCTGTCCTTCCATCATGTCCCACTTTTCCTGATGTTCAAAATCTCTAAAAAGTTGTACCCCTATAACATATGTGCCCCCACTAGGGGGTTTTCTGATCCTTGCTAAGCGTCAGCATAACTGCCTAGTGTTTCAGTGGGTGGTCTGTCATAGCTGACCATGCTGGAGATTCATCTTTAGAAATGGTTTCCCAGTTGGTGACCGTCTCTGTGATTTTCTTGTAGAATCTGGTACTGCCACCTCCAAAACAGTTTGATGCCCCTAATGTGAATATGAATTCTTTGCATTAAAAAACAAAAACAACCGAGATAGAAGCTGCAGCCCTGCTGCTGGAGGTGTCTACCTCCTTCGTGGTCAGACAATTCTTGCCATTGACTGGCTGGTGAACACCCTCACAGAAATCAATGGGAGCAGTTGCCACGCATGTGGGTTTGAATAGATCCCTGCCGACAGCGATCGCCGAGCCAGTGCTGCAGCTGACTGGCATTAGGTATATCGTGCACAGGGAGATGTTATTGGCTGGGAACAGCGAGGGGGCAGCCTCATGTAGGGATGGGGCTACCTATAGCCTTTTAGTGGGTGGGTAGTGGGAAGGAAGAGGGCAGGAAGTGGACGGGAAGAGGGCAGGAAGTGGACGGGGAGGGCCAAACACCACTCCTCTACCAGAAGAATAAAAAACTGATCAGGAGACCAAGGGAAGCAGGTCTTCGCCCTGAGACTCCGGGTCAAACCCAAAGAGTTCCCAGGTAAGCAGATTTCCTTGACAAAAATAAGAAATCTAGGATGATGCAGACAAGATGTACTTCAACTCTCAACATTACAAGTTACGGATCAACAGTAACTGTACATCAATCATTTATTTACACACAATGAAGAATAAAAAGAGACAGGGTATATGGAGGATCTAGGATTTCTGGTTCAATGGTAAAAATTAACAGAGCCACAACAAGTTAAAAGAACCCCAAATCTTCTAGTTTTCATCATTATGGAGAGAAAAGCACACAGAAATTATGCGGGATCCTGATAACTGGGATTGCCAGAGGCAATATTTCTTTAGCTGAACACAAAAAGATTTAAATCTCAGAAGCATCATCATTAACCAAGGCCAGGGATCAGCCGTGCTGGCACCGCATCAACGATTGGGTTCAGAAGCCTGCTTTATATACATAAAAAAGTTACAGACCCATTTAGAACAGGAACAAAAACTGCCTGCAAAGCAAAAGAATCCATCAGAATGGAAAAAAGGAGCTAATAAATAGATATTAACTCATGACTCGGAAACAGAAGCTAATCGTAACAATCGGTGACAAACTGGGAAAACGGTGCGGATGTAGGCCTTAAAGAGACAGTACATTTCCATACAGCCCCACCAACAAAGAATGCGCATTAACCAACTTTGTAAGAACCTGAATATGTATTCTATATACGCTGCAAAATATAAACAAATAAAAAATACTTCTTACAATGCAATCCTCCGAGGTCCAGGTCTTCAGCCAGTTCTAGGCCAAAATATGCCACTGAGTTTCACCAACGGGCAGAGTCTAGATTGTAAGCTCCTGTGAGCAAGGTGCGCCTTACCTCTTGATTCTGTAAGTCAAATGTTCTGTTTATCCATTGTACAGCGCTGCAGAATATGATGGAGCTATATAAAACAATAGTACCGTATTTGCTCGATAAGACAAGTTCAAATAGAGGTCTGACTACAAGACTAAGACCCAGATCCCCCGCAGCGATGCAGGGGACCCGGATCCTCCTCTCTGACAGCCGGTAGAGGTCTGTGCGATCCGCGCAGACAACCCCCGCTGCTGCCTGCACTTCTGCCAGGGCTTCTATGATGGAGCGCTGAAGTCACATGACCTTCCGGTGCTCATTCACAGAAGCCCGGTGGAAGTGCCAGCAGCAGGAGCGGAGGTTGTCTGCGGGCATCGCACAGACCTTCACCGGCTGCTTCACTACACACCAAGGAATCTGAAGCACAGGGAGAAGTCTAGGGAAGCACGGGTAAGTCAGGGGAGGGTAAGAGTGGCATATAGGGGGGAGTATAAGGGCTTTCGGAAGGCAGAGTGGCATATAGGGGGTTAAAAGGAATATCAGGGAGCCAGAGTGACATATAGGGGTTTAATGGCATATCTGGGGAGCAGAGTGGCATATAGGGTGGTATAAGGCATTTCTGGGGGGGTAGATTGGCATATAAGGGGCATAAGGCACATCTGGGGGCAGGTTGGTGAATAAAACGAAATAACCAAAAATGCCTTTTTCTCAATCATAGTTTTTATTACATATGAAAAAATCCTTTACATGAATACTTACTGGGAAAACGTTCTTATAGGGTCGTCTTATATTCCGGCTTTTTCTTTTTTCCTAATATTCAAATTTGGGGGGGGGTCGTCTTATAATCGAACAAATACAGTAATAATCACGAGTAGCGTGTTTTATACATCTCCCTCCAAAGTTTACAGTAGAACAGCATCAGCAGCCTCATTGACACGCAATGTGTCCAGAAATATCATTTCCGCAGCATTTTTCACACCCGGCAGTCAAAATATGCTTCGTTTCTCACCAACATTATGGAAAGTGACACTATATGCAGAGCGCGTTCCGTAGGAACTGTGTATAACGCGCCAGCCGCGGCTCCCAGTATAACGGCGTACGTTTTAATCCTGGTGTCGGGTTCTCCGGAACAATTAGCGCTTTTACATTCTACAGACACATCGCTTGCACTCGCCAAGAATTGCTTACGGCGTAGCTGTAGCTTCACAGACTGGGAGACCGTTAGCGATCAGGCTTGGTTCACACAGCCTTTCTATTAGAAGCAGATTATGCGGCCATACATCAGGGGGCTTCGTTTCCATACAGGAGGACGTTAAGTATCGAAAAACGGTGCAATCTTTTCTAGAAGACGTTCCTCTAAAATCAGAACCCAAAGCAACCCAAAATCGGACAAAATATCAGTTATTTAAAAAAAAAAAATCACACTGAAGAGACAGTTTTTGGTGCCACGGAGTACAATTATTTAGAATTTAGGACAACGAGCTACAATTACTTAAAAATGACTACATTAGGATGACATACTACAGGGTTTTAACTGTATTAAACTTAGGGGGAAGCTGCAACTGCAGAGCTGCAGCTGCCCAATTTCTCTGTGGTGCAAGGAATCCTGCCTCTCATTGGCTCCTGGAGGCAGCCACTTGTGGGGAGGAAATGTTTCCCATGCACACAGGGTTCGTAACAGCCCCCCGCAATATTTCCAGAGCAAGCGCTGAAGCTGACTGGTTGTATGTATATCACACGCATGTATGGGGGGTTCTGCAGAATCATGTACTGGCAAGACGGACCCTACGTAAATTTAAAGACTTTTATATAAGTATAAAAGGCCATGCTGATGCAAGACAGTGTATATGGTGCAATCACCATGGAAACCAATGGACTGTTGCTCCTCTCTTGGTAGAGCAGAACTGCTTTTACTAAAAATGACCATTACAAGAAACGTATACCTAAAAAATAAAATATTTTAACCGTTCTAGCAAAAGTTGGCCTTTTTTTGTTATTCCTTCTGTAGCGAATAATAAATGAATGAATTCGGCGCTCAGGCAACGCGAACGCGTCAAAAGACTGAGCTAATAATCGAATCTTCCAGGTTCTGCCTCGAAATAAAAGTGTTTCAGCCACAATAAAAGTGTGTCAAGGTGACCTTACGTTCCGAGCAGCTGCAGCCCCAGCCATTATTTTATTTTTTTATAAAGTATAGGTTGTGCGCGGTGCGGAGAATCCATCCGCTGCGCTCCAGAAAAATACACGGGTTCCTGCAACGGATAATAATCAGAATCTAACGTCTTCCTCTAAGATCCGATCCATTAAACGCCTCAAATGCCAACCATCGGGGAGGAATACCAACAAAAAGCGATTCTCCGTCAAATCTGACTGCGGGGATTAAAGGGACCCTCCCGCCATTACACGCATGTTAACGTATATGATAGCCGCGTGGCCCCTTTAACATTTTCAAATACATGGAGGGGATTCTGCAGATTGCCCCCCAACACGCATTTGCCCCTCCCCCCCCCAGATATATATATATTACTCACCTTCAGCGCTGGCTTGGGGATGCTGCTGGTGGGATCTGTTTAGACCCCCCATGCGCAGAAAGATTTCAATGGGAGTGCTTTCCTGCCACTGATTGGATAATTGGAGCAGCCTATCAGTGGCAAGAGCAGTAGAACCATTTTGTAGGAGGGCAGCTGCAGCAGCTTTGTGACGCCTTTATTACAATTGTTATAGCGGGCATTAAAAATACGTGATGCGGCTCCAAATCCATCCATGGAGGATACCAGGGATAGGATTGGAGGCAAACGGCCCACAGACCACCGACTACACTTCCCAACGTTCGTATGGTTGCCCTTTGTTAATGTATGAGAGCTTTCCCCCCATACACTGGTAGGGGGTCTCGCCAAGGCCAGTGGGTGGTCTCCACAGGAAATTGCTGTGGTTGGAGGGGAAGTGGAGCGAGCCGCCACTTCACCCGCAGCCCCCCCTGGTGGTCCTTTATCATCCAAGGTGAATCCAGAGAGCAAAAACCACAACCGTCCAGGAAACTTTAGAGAGTAAACCCCATTAGGGCGTATTCACTAAACTAGACGTTTCCACTTCCTGATATTACTAAAGAGTCCACTTTACAGCAGAGATGTATCAGGGAGTGAAATCCCCCAGGTCTTCCTCAAACACCAAGGTTAGCCCTGTCTTTTTCCACCCCATATCAGGAAACCAGCTCCTAGTGGTGGTGGTGGTGGGGTATTATTTTGTGTGTTTTTTCATTTTATTTTTCACTCATTAAAAAAAAACCAAACAAACATATAGGAGAGTAAAATACAAAACTATATATATACACATAGGTAGCGCAGCGTAACCCCGTCCGGCTCGTGCGGTTACTGCGCCTTTAAGGAGTTAATAAACGACAAGAGAAACCGGAAGAGAAAACGCTCACAGTGTTCGCTCTACAAGGCCCAGAGCTTTTTAAATGTGCCCTGGTTTGGAGCCAGCTATCCGGGGCGGAATAATGTCATACAGGATACCTAGAAACTGGACTTGGGCACCGGCCAACTCTTCGTGTTCGTCTTTGCAGGGAAAGAAATCTCCGTATTCCATGAATATTCACCCGTTTCTAATATGCTCCCAATCCTGTTTCCCGGATCGGGAGAATATTTAGTGTACATTCTTTGTTTCTTTAGAAGGGGTTAATACGGGGTTAACGAGGTACGCAGCAGGGTTGGCGCCAGATTTTTAAAGGTCCCATGATCAACTCTATTGGTCGCCGGCAGTGAGCTCCTACGGACCTTTAACTCCTGGAGCGGGGAGACCAATGGGTTGATGCCGGAGGAGGCCCCTGCAGGCAACCAATAGAGTCGCTCACACAGACCTTTAACTCTTCGCGTAAACCTATGGATTTCCGCTGCCGTTAACCCCTGCGATGCTGGGTAGATAAGGTAGGGTAGACGGGGAAGGGAGCAGGGAGATTAGTAAACGAAGACTAAGATTCTTTGTGCTGGGCGTCTTCGTCTACGTTTTGCCGCCATGTTAGTTTCCTTCGTTTTCATGTTCGCCCGAATAAGAATTGTAAGAAATGAAGGGTGCCTTTAAAATGGGACATTACATTTATTGCATAACGTTTTGGGGATGATTTGGGTTTCTATAAGGTGAGATATCTGGTTTTACAATGTAAGGTCATTTGCATAGTAATGCATTACAAAGGGTTTGGAACAAAGGCTCCAACAGAGGTGGGATACCCCACAGGGGGTCAGACAACTGAAGCCAATGTATATTAACATAACTGTGTGCATGTTTGCATAGACTACCTGTCTCCTCCATAATTGGGTCATACAGGAAAACTCTGGAAAGAGGGGTTGGGTGAACCACTTTCTGGGAGGTACAAGGAATTCTGGGATGACTAGTTAGGGGCTGCAATAGTCAGAAGAGTCTAAGAGAGTCTGAGTAAGAGAGTCTGAGTAAGAGAGAAAGAAGAGTAAGAGAGAAAGAGGAGTCTCGGAGAAAGAAGAGTCTCAGAGAAAGGAGAGCGCAGTGAACAGAAGTGTCCTGGGTCAGGAGACTCAGAACGAAGCTGCGCAAGATGACGTCGGGAGAAGCCTGTGAGCTGAGAGAGGTTTCCCAGAATTTGTTAAGTATCCCTTTGTTTTGTTTTATTATCAAATGTTTTCTTATGTTATATGTTTATACTGTACAGTAAACCCTAATTCGAATATCAATATACATTTTCTATACGTTCGTATTTGCTGCTTTAAATTCGTACACCATTCCTAAAGATAACCCGTAAGAGGGTCAAAATTTCTCCAGAATGCACAGTCTACTAGAAAATTTGTTAATTAATTACACACGAAAAATTCTTGCAGACACAGCAGGGGGGGGGGTTCTAAAGAAGTTGCAGGTCAAAAAAAATACGATCTGTGAGATTTTATGCAACTAAGGCAAAAAGGCACCAATTACAAAACCCGGCGACAGATCAGAACCATTCGGCCCGTCTGGTCTGCCCATTTTTCTTGTTGTAGAGACTTATCAGTCGTTGGTCTCGTCTTACATTCAGGAGCCATATTCCGATCCCACACACGTGTCAATTCCCCTGTTAACATCTACCACTTCAGCTGGAATGCTGTTCCACTTACCTACTACCCTCTCAGTAACAATCAAAATCATGCTATAAACCAGTTGGCTTTTAATACCAAATGAACATTAAAATGCCAAAAACATAAAATCAAAATGTGTTTTTTCTCTTTTAGCTATAAAAACCTTGTGCTCGTAGAAAACATACGCCGCCAGTTCACTTTTCTGTCGATTAAAAGGTTAATCTCTGCTTTTTTAAGTAAATGGCTATAATTGGCCGGGTCACCTTCGGCGCCGGGGACCAGAATACTTGTGTAAAATTAGCGGCCACGCACACACACTCTCATTAGCCCCCATCAGCGAAGGCCGGCAATCCCCCCCGCAGCGTTGGGCTTCATCCGCCATCCAATCGCCGCGGGCTTCAGCCCTTTAATATATTCCATTTACACTTGTTTAACCCATCGTGACCCGCAGGCACATCAACTCCGTTAGGTACACCAGCGCTTGCGTAGCCTGCCAACAAACGACACCCCGGCGGTTCCCCGTCAGACAGAAATGGAAAATTCTAAAGCCTTCTGGCTTATTCTCAACGGCAAAGGGAAAAAAAAAGTGTTTTTACTGGTTTTACGTCTTTTTCCCCCACGGCAGAAGCCGGCACAAACGGAAATTCGTGGTGTTCGTATTTATTATTAGTAATTGTCTAGTGCTTTAAGGGTTAAAGTTGAATTAACCCTCCGAGTACCAGGCATCCAGCACCACAGTCATTCGACGCAAGCAAATCATTCCGTCCCCCAGCTGGGGTACCGCTGGTTCTGCCGACGATCCGCTTCCAGTCTAGGGGGGCAATTACCCTCTAGTTAGAAATTGCTTTCACACGGCAGGATAAGTCGGATACCAGAGGGATTTATTACGGGGATTGCTCAAAAGGTTTTTCTTCTTCTCTGTAGTTATCCCACGATAACAAACTATTAAGAAGCTTCTTCTGCTGCTATGGCTATCAGTCAGTTCAACCAACCAGCAGACAAATCTATTCCTTATGGAGGCCCGGGCTGTCTCTAGTATGAAAGGCTGAGCCGGCCCTGTATAATGTATAATTCAGCAGGTGAAGAGCCTTAGTAGAAATCTCACAGATTTAACCCATACATTATGCAGGGCCGGCCAAGCGCTTCATGCTGCTGAAGCTCACTGGGGTTGGACCTTTAAGGAGCCAAAACCCAACTCTCCTGGCCAGGCTTTAACGGGGTCTGACTAAAGGATGTGTGTTTAGGTAACGCATCATATTATTATTATATAGCTCCATCATATTCTGCGGCGCTGTACAGCGGGTCATACGAACCCGTTCTGTGGTTGTAGAATTTTACACCGGACTAAACAGCCGTTAGGGCTTAGCTTCTAAGACCGGAAGGGTCTTCACCTGCTGATGGGCCAACCAATACTACGTTATTAAGATGTGTATTACGGTATACAGCTTCCACCTGCACGGACACAGAACACAGGAGCCGCTGGTAAAGCTCCTGGGGCTTGTAAGCCATTGGGCTACTACAAAGGGTCACACACATAGCTACCACTGCGGACGGACGGCACTCGCTCGGTTACCGGGATGGGTGCATGTTTTGGAGCGAAGTCAGAGTATGATGTCAGAAGACAAGCGAGAGAGGCGACCACAAACGCTGGCCAGGTGCAGAACGTGATGCAGCGGCACCTAACCCGGTCTCCACTGCAGCGGAAACGCTGCATAACGCGAGATCACAGACCCGACGGACGGACAGACAGACCCGACGGACAGACAGACCCCACGGACGCGGGCTTTAAATACAAGATCTAGGTCCAGCCAGCCCCAGGAGAGATCCGGCTTTTAGCCCAATGCCAGTCCGCAGCGATTTACTGTAAGCGAGTCACAAACGCTACTTAGAACCTTCTTTATGACGCTGGCACGGCCGAAACATACCAAGACTACGAGCCAAACACTAATTATCCCACACAGCTGATGTCACACAGGATGATGTCATATCGAAGTATACACAATTCCCAAAGGCGTATTTATTTGCCTGACCTTTAGCTGAACGACAATAGTTCCAATTATTTCGACTGCATTTCATAAATCAAACCTTATTTAACGTATAGAGGCGGTAAGCAGATCCGGGGCGCACTGCCTGCGCTACACAACGACGTCACTCCCACGGCGCAGGAAACGTGTACATGTATGACATCACACGCATATATTATTACACGATAAGGAGCGCACACAGAACTCTAAAGGATGGATTAAGACATCTAAAAAGATAAAAGAGGTTTGAGAGCCAGGGAAATAGGGAATGCTGTCTGAGCAAGGAGACAGCTGATAACTCTCACAATGCTTAGCCAGACACTTGGCCATAGGCTTTCAATCCAAGGAGCCAGTGTATTAGGGGAGATAAAGGGAAAGTTGGGGGGAGATAGGACCATCTCCAGTCCTCCATAAATCGGGGCGACGCTGTTCTCGTGGCTCATTCCCCCATAGGTGATCTAGAAACAGGGGATGTCATTTCGGGCTAGAAATCGGATATTACATGACCACCAGAAACAGCTATTTCCCAATTCTGTACAATCTATTCCACGTCAGCGAATATTTAGAAGCCAGCGTTCCTTACACGATTATGGGATTTTAGATCATGTTTCTTAATTTAAAAAAAAAACAAAAACATTTGCATTAAAATCCCGTTATTTCACCCCGTTTCCTAGGAGATAAGCTAATTGCTCTCCCCGTGCGTTTCAGGATTAGGTGAGCAGGTGACTCATGACCCCAGCAGGTTATCTCAATGCGGAATATGACCCGGCGAGACGTGATAGCCCTGGGAGGCGATACACGAATGGAGCGAGGACGCGAACACCTAGCGGTGGAAGGAGCTCCGGCCGCCTGCAGCTCCTCTCTTCATCCAGATTTTCTTTGAAGCACTGCAGAGCCGCCATCTTCTGTGTCTTAATCTTCTTCCAGTCTAATCCTTTTATGTAGCCCCTCTTTAATACCCCCCCCCAAATATCACTCTCATCCAGAACAGGCAGCACGGGGTAGGTTTACCTATTATTCCCCAAGACATACAGACAAAAGCACCTGATCCGGGACACAAAAGAGAGGACATCATCAGTGAATAAGAATTACGGGGCCGCTGTGAGCAACGCAGCCTGGCCCCCTGGGACAGCTCCCCGCTGGAGCTCGTGAGAGGGGGGGGGGGGAATCTGCGAGAAAGCCCATCGAGGTGACAGATTCCATGTCTGAGACAGGAGAGACCGCCGAGACAGGTGGGCTGCGTTAAGGAGTATACACTACATGAGGGTCCGCGCAAGGGACGGAGACAAAGAATTCCACGCTCAGATACGGATCGCCGGGATGGATGCATGAAAGGGTTAAGAAAGAACAAATTGGGGGGGGGGAACCAAGCGCTACGAGCGCTACGACCCGCCACTAAAACACGGATTACATCCTCTACACGATTCCCAATGACGGGAATTAACACCAAAATATATACATTTTAACAAACAATCACAACAACCGTAACAATGTGTCAGTATACGATATCACAGTGTGATGTCACAGGGCGGGGGGGGCAGAAAGGGTATTTTTTTCCAGGTTTTTTTTTTTTTTTTATAGCACAATTGAGGCTTTCTCCGGTTTATACAATGGATGAGTCACAGCGGCCAGCTTTATACAGGGGGCACTTTGTGGCTGGTGGGGTCAACGAAGAGGAGATCACTGTCATGTCAATGGTTATTATCCTCGGGGGGGGGGGGGGCATTAGTGCTAGTGATGGGGGGGCATCAGTGCCAGTGGGGGGGTTTAAAACATGTTAGATCACTATTCGCTCAGAATGTGGGGGATTTATGGAGGGGATCATTAAAGGGATGCAGACACTGACCTGCCATGGTGTCCTTTGCACTCACCCCCCCCCCTTTAACCCTTTGAGTAGCAGATCAGTGTTCAATATACCAGGAACCTGGTACCCCGAGGGTTAAAGGGACACGTACTTGTTTGGGGGGGGGGTGATCAAACAAACCCGGACAAGGTGCAATCCTGCATCCCAAGCACAATGCGAGCAGCGAGGCAAGCAGAGCTCTCGGGCACAAAATAAATCTACCCTCCCACCCCCCACCTCCCTCTCTTTACCTCTGCAGCCAGGGCTCCTGCAGCCAGGACGAGCAGCGTTATATGGGGCAGCATAGCTGCAGCTGGGGCAGGCAAGGTGCCTTATCCGCGGTATGGGCAGATGAACGGGCGGAGGGGGGTCTCCGATGCCTTGCGAGCCGGTGATCGGTACTGAGCGGCACAGCCTTTCACAGAGGAGGCAAGTCTTCCAGCCACGGGGCTGCGTCAGCTGTTCCTGCCCACCCGAGAGCGCCGGCGACCCCTGGCGGCAGGTAGTGAGAACTACACCCGGCTCGCTGTACAGCCCCGCAGCGTTCCGTGGTGTGGAGACGGGGTGGGGGCTGGGAGCGGGCGCAGCACCTGCCCTGTTTTGCACCAATCCCCGTTATACATCGCCCGGCACACCATTGGAGACGCTGGAAATACGGAGCATCTGTTTGAGGCTGATATGCACCATATGCAGAGCTGCAGTCCCCATGCACTTTATCATAAGCACCCTCCAGATGAGATTTATGGGGGGCTTGTGGGCAACTGATTTAGGAGATCCGGCTCTGACTCCAATTTAGAAGCAGTTGTGTAAAAAAAACCAAAAACAATAGTATAAGTACCGTTTATTGTGAGGGTGTTCAGACTGACCGCGAAACATAGAATATGGCGGCAGATAAGAACCATTCGTCTGATGGTCCTCGTACTACGTTTGTGTATAAAGTCCATATTTAATCGTAGTCGTTGGGTTACATAATGCGGGCCGTGTGACATCATATCGCATCATATTTTTTTAGGGACAGGGTAATGACAATCCTGTTGGAGGAACATGGCAGCCATCATACAGACTTTAATACATCCGATAGATATGACAGCACGTGGCCTGCGCTTTTTGCTATTCTACATGTAAGCGATGCGTTCAACTGACACGGGATATACTCAGTGCTGTACAGCTCCAGCACTGGCTTTGCAAGGGTTCCGTTGGCCCCCGTGTGCATGCGCAGAAAGCGCTGCAGCTTCTCATAAAAGGCTTTTTTATATTTCTACTCGTCCATACGCTATAATCTATATGTAACTAGGTGCGCAGATGTCACCCGTGTCCGGAAGGGACTGTAGATGACAAGCAGCCCCGGCAAGTTTAATGTTAGTGGACAATGTATCACATTAAAGGATTGGATAAGCTGCACAAGATAGCATTAAGTCAGGGGTCAAAAAGCCCACCAGACAGCCAATCTGATCATCAAATTAAGGGCAACCAGGGAGGCAAATACCCCATGCTAGCTCATCAGCGCCGGGTCTAGTATCAATTTAGAATCCTGGCCTCATCCTGTCATGTTGAAATCCCTATGGTTCCTTCCATGGAAGAAAAAAAAGTTACTCTTCTTTCCTAAAGTATGATACTTTTTTAGAAAAACACGTTTACTAGTTCCTTCCCCGTTGACTCCTCGTTCCCCGTCTAAGAACGAAGAGAAGTAAAATCCTCCTTTGCCCTGGACCTATATTGTGCCCATAGTGCTGCCCCCACCGCACCCATTGCAACCCTGGGCTGCCCTAGTTCCAGTGGCTGTATTCAACACTTTTGGGGCCATATTCCAATCACAAGCCTGGAGAAGCAAGCCCAGCGGGGCTGGCCATTTCGTTACAAGTCTCAAATTGATGCTTTGCAGAGGTTTGGGGCAGGATAGCTCTTGCTGCCGTGCCTCAGGTGTTAGCGTGTGCGTGTGTGTGAACTGGGAAGAAGAGCGTCTGTCAGCCTTCTGAGTTCCAGGAACAGGCTTTGTCTCAAAGTAAATATACAGCTGAAAAACACAGGTGATGCAACCCGAGGAACGCTCACGATCCCTTTGCCAAGAGAAATATTCTACATAGAATACCAGTCCCAGCTCTTCACGTCTTATTAAAGCTGGGGTTGTGATGGTTTTCTAAAAAGTCTAACTCTTCTGCAGATATTTTTTTAAAAAACACTATTTTAGATCACAGAAACAGTCGCTTAGGAATACAATAAAATAACCTGAGAATCTCCTCATATCTGTCTAACCGTTCCTTCTCTGTCAGCTTCTCTGGCAACACATCATCACCCCTTCCACTTACGGTTGGTGTCCCCCAAGGTTCAGTCCTTGGCCCTCTGCTGTTCTCTCTTTATACTTCCTCTCTTGGCAAACTAATCAACTCATTTGGCCTCCAGTATCATCTATATGCAGATGATACCCAAATCTACCTGTCTTCTCCTGATCTCTCTCCATCTCTCGTGTCCCGTATTACCAACTGCTTGTCTGCTATTTCTTCATGGATGTCACAACGCTACCTGAAACTTAATCTTTCTAAAACGGAACTCATTATCTTCTCTATCAACATCAACAACACGACTATCTCTCCTACTAACCAGGCCCGATGCCTTGGGTTCATCCTTGACTCAAACCTCTCCTTCTGCTCCTCAATACATCTCTGCCCTCATAAGCAAATACGGTACTCTCCTACTCTGTCCTTATGTTCTTCCCATGGGCTAAGGCTCTCCTCCTCACTTATCACCTCTTTCTTTTCCCATCTACAAGATTTCCCTTGGGCCGCCCCATATATCTGTAATCTACTTCCACCGAACCTTCAGCTTTTACTCTCCCTCAAAATTCAAGAAACATCTCAAAACTCACTTCTTCAGGGAAGCCTCGCCACCTTAGCTGCTAGAACTTCCTTGTCATTGATACGACCACCACACTACCTCTCACCCTTTCTCTATGCCTTATGTTTGTCACCCCATTTTTCCCTCAAGATTGTAAGCTTTTGAGCCGGGCTCTCTCCACCTAATGTATCGGTTTGTCTTAGTCTATCAATTCTGGTCTTGTCAGACCTCTTGAATTTATGTATCGTATTAAGCGCTGCGTAAATTGTTGGCGCTATATAAATAAAAGATAATAATAATAAGAGAGAATTCATAACATCAAGAGGTGTTTTTTATTTAGAAAGAAACAAAACATGGCAGATATGAAAGAATTCAACGTTTCATTTATTAAAAATGCTGATGGGGTGCCATGATCCACTTCGTGCCAATTAAAGAACCATTACCTAGGACTAGGAAATGCCACTGCAACCAAGTCATTCACTAAACTCGGTTTAAGGCTCTCTAAAATCTATAAGTAGGGTTCGTCTGTAACCTTAAAGCAAGTAAGCAAGGGTTGGGAAAGGCATTAGGGCACTTTCCATTTTAAAAGCCCATTTTTAATCATTATTTTTATTATTAATTTTATTTTTATTATTATTTTTTTTTATCAACATCCAGTATTTTTTTTACTGACATTTACAGGACTTTTGTGCTCATTTCTCTCACATTTCCAGTCGGCCTAAGCATAAACTATTGTAGCAAGAGAATGCAAAAAAAAAAAAAAGAGAAAAAAATCCACATTAATCGTATTTAAACCATTTTGAGAAAAAGTGAAACGGTTTGAAGGAATCTGTCAAAGTGCTGATTAATGGAGATGGAATTTGACAGGTATGTGTCCACACAGGCAAGATCTGACCACAATGTTTGGAATTACAAGTACCTTAACCCCTTCATTACCAATACCAAGGGGCATATTGTACCCTAAAGCCTGGGGCATTTTGTTGGCATTTTTTACATAATTTTCCACAATTTTTCTTTTTTTTAATTAGGGAGTTAAAGCTTCCAAAAGTGCATCTGTTCTATTTTTCTAAATGGGAAAAAACGCACTTATATTTTTTTTAGATGGAAGTCCCAAGTCTGGCCATTTTGTTATGTCTCAATGTATACTCCTTGTAAATAAAAAGAGATCAGACAATTGTTTCTTCATGCTGGCAAGCTGATCTAGCAAAGGATCGGCGACCGTCATGCAGGAACTGGTACTTTTTGTTTTATTTATTGCTCCATCTATCTACCGATCTCTGCTCTCGGGCAGGTATAAGACACTTTATACGTCTTCCAAGCTTATGGCCCTGCCTTTCATAACAAGATAAATGGAGGTGAGTTCAGGGCAGGAGAATGAATAATGAAAGTTTTTTTTTCATAACTTAAATATATTGCAGAAAATTCCACTGAAAATGTAAAACTAAAATTTGAAGTGCTACGGTGACAGATCCTCTTTAACCAAAATATGGCGACTCGCCGGAGCTTTTATCAGTCAGATATGGTAAAGCTTAAGAGCAGTGACATTTAAAATATTGCTCGCATTTTAACATTTTTCCAGCGTCGTGGTGATGCTTTCTGAATTTTTCTCTCTGCTGGAAGTAAACCGTCTCGATGCACTTTATAACACCTTGAGGTTAAATGATGCCTTTCCCGTGAAGTCTACTTACTTTCAGTTGTCTGTCATTTCCTTTAGATAAAGTTAAACTACTTATTATATTATTTATCACATTAGAGAGTGAAAATGAACAATAACCTTAAGGTAGATAATATACAGTTATAGGACTTGTTAAAGCATTGCGTACAATAGGAGAGTGGAATTTTTATATTGTTTATTATTATTTTATTATTTATCGCCGTCACTGTCTTGGAATTTCCAAACCTGCCTTCACAAGGAAACCAAACAAAGCAAATTATTCATATACCGGAATGGCAGCCAATGATTATAACTGACTAAAGTTACGGAGACGGCAAAATACACCCACGTGAACCATTTCCTAAAGGCATGACGCGTAAATGCAAATACAGACTTGTTCAGACTGTGGTGTTAAAGTAGTCAACACTACCATGACATAATTATCAAATGCTCTGAAAATTCATTTTAACGCATGGAAATGAGCCATTATTGTGGTGACACAGGGTAATGTATTATTTTACTTCTCCAAGACTAAGGTAGCTTTATTGGTGGGCTTTGGGTATAAGATAAGGACCATGAGTAGGAACCGTATGGAGACATATGGGCAGAGATAGCATAGAAGTAGGCAGCATATGCCCCCAAGATTTCAGGTGTCCAAATCGGTGGCATGGTTAGATGTGGTTGGGACCACCTGCCGACCTTACCCACGCGAGGTGACCACATAAGAGCTATGATTGAAGTCTTGCAAAATCAGAGACCTCAATCATTGTCGCAGCTTGTTGGCCTGGTCTGGGAGATTAGGGGAAGATCCCAGCTGTCTTCAAGAGGAATAGTATCAGTCTTTGGCAGGACAACAGGACAGTGCCTGGAAATCAGATTGTCCTGCAAAACAAGTAGTATGATTGGGACATATGGCAAAGTTCTACCACACCTCATTCCATTTTATCTTCTACTGTGCCCCTACAAACATGGCAGCCTAGGCACATCTAGCTTTAGCCTGGCTACTGAAAAATGTGGCCCAGTAAACTCCAATTTGCTGTGTGATGGGAACAGGTTAAAGACTGGTCAATTTTAGTATGATTAAAGTAGAAAGTATAGGTTACAAGGTAGCAGACTTGTGTCCTAGGACTTGAGTATTCCCTTGTTTGTGTTTGAGCCACTTGATGTAACGTCATATCGCAAGGTCAACAACTTTCAAGTAAAGATTTAATGTGTTCAATCACAAATTGTCTAGACTCGGAAATGGAACATAATGGGATATTTTTTGCCAACTGACTGAGTTCAGTGTTTAGTATCTGAAACACTACAGCATTTTCAGAAAGAATACAAAGTGTTGAGCAAATGATAGATTGTGACTGCCCTGAGTTACATCTACTGTACCTAAGGCCAAACTCAAAACACAAGGTTCAGGATAAAAAGCGTTAGCCATCAGAGCCCCTACCCGTTGGTTCCGGCACAAAAGATGTATAATGATTATCATGTCACTAGCACATAATGTACAAAGAACTTTTTTTCTTTTTTTCTGCTATCCTGTTGCTTCAGTTATTCAGGTACAGTGTGCTCTGAGTGGTACAGTAGTGAAATATACTCCTATTAACGCTCTGAGGACCAGGAAAGCGTGACCCAGGCCTATGGTCTTTGATCCTTTTATCCTTACTGTCTAGCAGAATGAGCGTATATCCCCGCAACATGAGTAAAAGAAAGAAACATTGAAATACATATTTAGAGAATCTACTATTCTTCAAAATAAACAGCTGAATTATTTTTAAGCTGAAAAACATATAGATTGCCAGGTATGTGAAGACAGGAGAGATGGTCCCTCTTCAATGGATCATGTCAGAATATCACACATGTCAACATATAAATGTCTATTAGCTTATATGAGGATATTTACATTTTAGAAGCTTTACCTGTTACTGTCAATCTGCTGTGATTGGCAGCCTACCGAGTGAGCAAGATGCAGGTTATGGCTAGAGAACTAAAACATCTTGCTGATGCGTCCTGCTAGGAACAGCGACATTTACTGTCCCAAAATGCATGTGCGGGCACTACTGAAATTAACCGGTGTTTCACACAACCAGCTCCATCCATATTCCATGGTTCGTTAGTTCTGTGTCCTGTTTCATACACACTTAATATTAATGGAGCTTTATCATCGATGTATGTAGAGTATGTTCTCTGTACAACGTGCTGACCAAATTGCAAGCAAAATGGTATTTTATTTGTGCCATCCCCTAATGTATGACCTGATTTATTGCCATAAAGCACAATATGGAAACAGGCTTGAACTGGCCATCCGGTAAACCAGACAATGGGCCGGTGGGCCGGTGCTAGATGGCATGGTCCTCTTCCCTTTGGCAGATCAGTAATTTTACCATGTGGCCCCAGACTGCAGGAGGGTAAGCATTCGGCCGCACATATCCAGCCGGCAGAATAATACTTTCAATATAGTGCCACATGGTGATATCACAGAGGAGGGCCTGATCTTGGACATTTCTTGCCGTTTCCTTGAAGGTCCTTCGCATCTGATTGCAGATCTGTCATGGGGCTTACAGATTCCTTTCCATTCTCTAGGTTCACGATAAATCCTGCTTACTTGACAGTCCCCAAGAGTAAACCGCAAAGTGAAGAAACAAATGCACAGCCGCCAAACACTGTTTGCTTTTCACATTGCAGTATGACATCACGGCGCAGTGCCGCTGGACATCCTTTCACACCGAGCTTACAGGGTTATAAACCATAAAAGGGTTTACTAACATGGATACTAAATAGCACACATAATAAATAGCACACATAATAAATAGCACACATAATAAAGCTTGCATGGAAGTGATGTGTACCATCAGGAAGCCACCTGGAAAGTAAGGTCTAATAACTTTTTTGCCAGGTCATCTGGGCTACATATCTGGTATTGGTGAAACTGCGGGTAGCATGCAAGACTTTAAAATATATGAGCTGATCCTGAGACTCTTGGAGTATTAATCCTTTAACATTAACCTTTTAACAGCCCAATGTGATTTTATGTAGTGATAAGCCAAATTGCTCAAATACCAGCCCTCAATGAAACCTTGACTTGTCATCATTTAAAGGTAGACCTAATTGAGTCCCCTGCTTCCAAGCAACGATTTCAACCTTAACATACTGGTAACCAAAAACCCTAAGAGTCAGGGGCAAACCCTGACCGTACCCAGGTATCCTTCTAATGTATTCCAATAATCAAAGGGGGGTTCAAAATCTGACCTCAGTCCACATATTAAGGAGTGTATGTGGATTAATATCTGTGCTGTTCCTGAACTCTGTGCCACATAGTGATATATTTAAAACATGTACTCTTGTTTGTCTTGAAAGATACAAAGACATTTTTGGTCTGCGGCTATATGTGTGGAATCAGGAATATTAATGTTTTGAAAAGAGCTGTCTCAAGACTTCTAGCATGTTACAAAGAGCAGAGAACACCTGATGTCTTGGACCCAATGGTGTATAGAAGCTTTTGCAATTTAAAGAATATAACATAGTGCTTTCATTTAGCTTAACAAGTACTACAACAAAATATCAGTGTTGCTCCATTATGACGGCTAGATAATACATTTATTTAAAAAAAAAGTATTTTCCGTGCTAATAGAGGATGTTTTCTTCTTGCACACCTTTTAGTAGCGTTTCCTTTTGGGTTTTTGTTGTTCCTGAACATTTTGACATTTCTGTCAACACCATATATGTTTTCGAGAGGAACTTAAAATTATTTTGTTTTATACTATAGGACCCTCTTATCATAAAGGAGAGTCCTTGTGTTAAGAGCCCCATTGTTCTAATAGGATCACATCCCATGTAAGAGCGCTGAGACTTGAGTAACTTGACTTTATCGTGGACAGAAGGAGAACTAAAATAGTTCCACTTCAGTTTAGTCCTTCCCTATAGCCACCAGGTCCTGTGTTGGGGATATGACGAGAGGTGGGGAGGGATATAGTCAGTGCTGAAAAGTTTTGGGATTGGGCATGGCCACCCAGCAGCGTTGCAGGAAGAGCCAGCTCGTGGTGGTCAACTTCAGAGCATTGCGAGGTGGCCACATGAGAGCTGCCATGGAGGTCAACAGCTGCAACAGCACAGGCCTCCATGGATTTTATAGTTCCCATGGCCCATCATCCCCACTAGCTTTCCCGGACAGTGGGAGCGTGCCCAACAATCAGGAGTGTCTTGGGAAAACTAGGATCATTGGGAGGTATGCTTTTCCATCTTCTTAATTGAATTTGTTATCAAGTAGACTCAGAAACATCCTTAGCAGTTGTTTTTCTCTCCTCTGATGCCCAACATTTACAGTTTTTTCTGATTAGTTCTCTCTGCTTACGATCCCCATTTCTTTTTTTTCTTTTCCTCTCCCTTCCATTTCATAATTAAGATCTTAATTTCTGAGACTAAAGACAATTGAAGTGTTTTGTAGAGACAGCACTTTTAATACATGCCTATGACATAAGGGTGCTTCCGCCTTCCCTGTTGATACTTGTGTGATCTGGCTTGGCCCATCGCTTGCTTGTTTTGCTTCCGGACCATGTCATTGTTAATCATTTATTGTTGGCCTACAACCAATTTCCTGGCCACACAGTCTCCAATCTTCTTATCTACTTTAGTACCTGTCCTTATTCTTTAGTAAAATCACACAAGGTTGATTATTATTAATTATTTCTGTTACTTGAATTGAAGGCTGGTTAATGTTTTCTTTATTAAATATATCATGGTACTTTATATTTTTTTTATTGCATCATGACATTTTACTCTCTGAAAATAAATTCTAAAATAAAATAGACATATAAAAGTATAAATATCAAAGATATGGATTTCTTCCTGAAGCAGATATTTTTCTACTCAGCAGTACTTTAGGACCATTAGTTAAATTAACATCACTAAAATACCTTTGCACCAAATCCATCCTTTTTCCTGTTTTTAATTGTTTTGCTTTCGCAGAATTATTATATTTGGCCCTGTATAATCTTCACCATGTGTCCCTGTTTAGAAAGTGACTGTGCTTAGCTATGTTCATATATAATATATGTATACAGAGACTTACACACTCCCTTACATAAACTTACTCATGTACACTCTCCCACACACTTACACACACACATCCTTACACAGCTACTGTAACACACACACTTTGACATACATACAGACGTACCTACATATACACACATACATACATACACACTCACACTAAAACATCCTTACTCTATCGTACCGCCACACCTCGACTTCATCACACCTTTACATCATCACTCCCCCACACCTCCACAACATCACACTTCCACCGCCTTATCTTGTCCAGACCTTTTTTTTTTACTTTTTACTATTACTGTAAGCATTAATAACCCTTCTGCATTTTTACCCCTGTAGGTGCACCAGTCCAACTCACTTGATAAGTGGTTATATCGCCATTTCATAACTTGAAAAGTAGTCTATTCTATTTGTTACCATGGTGATAGGATAACCAGTCCAACTCACTTGATAAGTGGTTTTATCGCCATTTAATAACTTGAAAGTGGTCTATTCTATTTGTTACCATGGTAATTGGATAACTGTTCAAACTTTGCACCAGAGTTACTTTCAGCAGGAGGTGTTATCAAACCCCACTATTTTTTAATCTAATGCCCATACAGGGGCCAAAGTGTCCTGTCAACATCATGAAGCAATTACTTTTGAAGAGTGTTACAATACTTTAATCATCATTGCAAGTTGGTTTTGTCATATTGCTACCTCTTGACCTCAGTTTTATTTTTACTTAGATGTCTTTAATTCAGTAAAAGGATTTGTCAAATCGCTCTCTAATGACTTCATCTGGGAATATACCGGCTCAGACAGACTCTAGTATTGAAGAACGAATTCAATTTAAATGTCAACAATGACTTCATTACTCAATAGTTCTGAAATAAAATTAGGGAAACGAGAAATATGAGAATGAGAGATGCAAAACAAAACAGGGAGGCTTTCTTTTTGGTTTACAAACCCAAATGAATCTTCATTTACATGCAAACATTATAAAAACGTTGTTTTCAGCCGCTGCTGGCCAACATTCCACCATGACTGGTCCCATTCAGATTCAACATTATTACTGTTTGAAAAACAAGCAAATCTAAACCCACACAGCCCAGAGGTACAGGTAAAAGTAATAAAATATTAAAGCTTTTTTATGCAATCAATGCATTTGTTTGCTCATGTAATCATTTAAAATAAATTACAACACAAAATATTTTAACAGCACCCCTGGCACTGCCGGATAATGAAATGAGAAGTGAATTACACGGTAAATATTTTTTTACAATTTTATAAAATGTGTTTACTCAATTGCAGTAAATCCATTTCCATTCAAATGTAATTCATATTTTCAGCCTTTATTATATATATATATATATATATATATATATATATATATATATATATATATATATGTTCTGTATATATTCTATATTTATATTATATATATGGCCAGAGTAAGGAACTTGGAGCCCTGGAGGATTTATTAAAAAAGGTCCCTCTTTTCCTGCGCCCAACTTTTTTCCACGGCAACATAAATAAAGCACAATGTAACAAAGAAACAAAAAAGCCACAATCTTTTTGTAGATTCTTCTACATTCCTTCATGATGTCACACTCATTCATTCATATTACATTATGCTCATTCATATTACAAGGTTAACTCCATGGTATGTCAAGGAGCCTATTATGGAGCTACAAGGCTGTTCTTTCTGGAGAGGTGATTGAAATCCAGTTTCCACCTTTTATAAGAAATAAAGGCTGCGGAGGCAATGATTGGGGACTAATAGAGCTTATATCCCACGTTTAGAGAAAACTCAGAGACAGGGAGTTTCTGGATTATTGCAAAATGCAGTTGATTGTAACAGACAGAAGGATTAGGTCTGGGTAAACCTGCCTACAACATGCATTAGACTTGATAAGTACTCTAAAGGACAGGTATTACAGAATGTTATAGAAATGCTCTTCATTTAACATTAATTGCCCTGCAGTGCTTATAAAGTGTTTTCTATAGGAGTCCTTCGTTTAGCAGGGTATTGCTGAAAGTCCTAATACAAATGGCTGTGAAGGTGCAGTCCCATGTTTGGCCCCTTTTTGGGATGTAAATCGTCAGTCTTGAAGAATATATCTTGACAAATGTGTGTATCTCACACATTGTGCGCATACTGGATAATAGTTACATTAATCACTTATAGGCCAGCATCATAGGGCTCTTGTGGACTAAAAAGCTCAGAGGTGCCTTAAGATTTTTGGGCACCCCTCCACCACAATGGCTGCTGGGGCTAGGTTTTCCACCCCTTGCCAAGGCCTTTTCTAAATTATTGCATCTGGGGTATGGCTGAGCATGATTAAGGCTGCGACCCTTGACATGGTGTTACCAGGGATGGCTAAAATGTTTGGTTTGGTATAAACAAGGCAGAGGAGATTCCAGATGACGCCACCAGGTGGACTGTAGCAAACGTTTACACACTGACTAGATCCTTTCTGTGCTCTTTTTACTAGCTATCTATCCAGTCATCTTAAATGAATACATGTAGAATGTGGCTAGATAAAGCCCTTTGACCATATTATCTGTAAAATGTAGTTTGCATCACTATTACTGCGCTACTTGACCTGCCACCTGGGCTGAATGGTGCCAGCCCGGTGCACACCATGGTTTAAAAACTAAGAGTTTTCAGTTCTTGATTTGTCAACCTGTAACTTAAAGACAAGTTCCCAAACCTAAAAATGGATACAAGTATTCCATATTTCTAATAAAGAAAATAACTCTTTTTCACTTTACCAGGAACTTCAGGTTGGGCGGGCAAATGTGTCTAATTTATAGTCCTGTACTGAGACAAAGGGCAATTCCAGGTCATATCACATTATAGAGCGCTAATAAAACATCAAATCATAGGAGTGAGAAAGAAGGTCATTAACATGAGAAAGCCAAGGTCATACTTGAGACAACAAAGTACCAAACAGACAACCCACACTGTTTATCAGCAATGTTAGTTCCTTGATTTGGGACCAAACAATAGAAAATGCAATTTATCATAAGCAACCAAAATAATCCTGACTGGCTAAATGTATAGAATGGACCAATCAGGAATGGATGCTTCTGTGTTTGCTGGGTACCCTCAAGAGACAACTGCTGTGTACACGCATGCATCGGTAGAAGTCATCAAGGCTTACTGCTGTCAGGAACATATGTGGCTCAGGAAGCTTGTGAAGAAGCTGGAATGTCTGGCACAAATATTACAGCTCCTCGAGACATACTTATCCAGATATGTTAGTATTTCTATATGTTTGAAAATATGTTTCTTTGATTACTGCAGGTGCTGTAAGGAAGGATATATATATATATATATATATATATATATATATATATTATATATATATATATATATATATATATATATATATATATAATAGCAAAGTCAAAGAACATCCTTCTCATGGTGTCCAGAGACTCTGGCTCAATACCCTACCTTTCAAGGTTCATTGCTTTCTTTAATTGAGGACAAAAGAGGCTGTTGCCTAGGGTCAGTAGATTCTCAGGGATCAAACCATGTCATTTATGTGTCTAGCCACTCCATTTCTGTTTTGCACCCACAAGGAGAAATCTACCTGTCAAGGGAATAAGAGGAGTAAGGCAGGGAAGAAAGGTGACTCAGAAGAGGCAGAGATGGAGCCAATGGTGTCTAGGAAACTTTGAGGATTTTCTAGGTCGCTGTTAACAATGAAGACAGCTCCACTATGGATTCTTTTCCTCTTCATGGGTCTCACAGAAGCTTTTTTATTTTGGACCATCCAATGAAAGAAGGACTGTTGAACCCACAGGATTTGCTGCTGAACTTCTGTCTTTGGTGCCCCATCGAAGCCTCTAACTCCTAGCCAGTGCTCAATGTTCTGTTTCTTCTTTGGATGATCCTTTGCTTTCCATATTCTACTATGATTGTTCCCCTGTTATTCAGACTGATAGCTTGGTCCTGACCTACCAGCCTACCCCAATCTTTGACTCGTCAAACCTCACTCTTGTTTTGCTACATTTGTGAGACTTTTCCTTGCTTAACTTCTGTTTCTGGATTGTCCATTTTAAACTGACACTTGGATTGTCCTCCATTACCAGTGATTTCCCTCATTTACAATGGAATTCCATATGTACTGTAACACATGCAGCTAATAAAATAGCAGTGAGATAATTTACACTACTGCAAATGATTACTCCAACAATAACAGGAGCATAACAATAATGCTCTTAATCATAGATGTAGTTATGTTGCTGAAATCAATGTTATTTTTCACAGGTTCATTCATAAAATAATCCCAGCTGGGATTTGGAACTCATTCTGGCCTAGGAACATTACTAAGCAAATCCAAATCTCATCTACATTACAGCACATAGATGCATAATGAATATGAGGTCAGCGAGGTTTATATTCATATGAGGTCATGAGGTTTATATTCTAAACAGGAGATTCCGTATCAGTGGCATATGCATCCCATGAGACTTTTGATGGGGCTATAGGCTGGAAAGGACCTCACTTTTTTATTTAATAGAGCGCCAGCACATTCCATAGCGCTATTACAAATTGCCAATATTATCAAAGAAAAAATACACAAATTTCATGTGGTGCCTTGTAAATACATTGAATGAGAAGCAGTGCACCCAAGTATGGATCTTCAGGAGGGACACCTACCCAAAGCACCCTGTTCTAAGGTCTTAGAATGTTTGCTGAGTGTACGGTAGTGTTCTACACAGCTATACATCCCAAAAATGTGTGCAAAACAACAGAAAGTTAGTAATTAGATAATAATAATAATAAATGCAGTACTTTTCTTCTTCTAAACTCATGGCATCGATGTATTCTCCATTGGGATGGAGATGGCTACCTTGTGCTGCATGCTGGTAGAAGTTGGAATATACACGAATGCTTCAAAAGTCACGCTAATTCTGTAGTGGAAATATTTCTAATGATACCCAGCGCATTAATCTCAATGTGTGGATGCCATAAGGGGCTTGTTTTCTTTAAAAAATGAGGGATATATGAGGAACATGCAATCCATGGAGCATAAAGCTCTTTTTGATCATACATTTATTTGACGTAATCCACATACCCCTTACATTGCTAAAGCCATTTATTATTATTATTTCTGTCATTCAATGGTTTATGCTTTTCAATTTTCTCAAAGCAAGAGCCCCTTATTAAATAAAGAGACTTTTCATTGGCTGGATATAAAGTATACATTATTGTTTTTTTTTGCAAAAAAGCTCCCTCAGAAAGCAATACATTAACTTAATGTAAATAGAAAGAGAACGTGACTCGTGACCGAAAATGCAAAGTATATTCATGTGTGGAAACAATCAAATTGAGTCCAAAAGAAATGAAATCTACATTTACATGGTGGAATGAACACATACATTTCTAAACACATCACTTTATATTAGTTTTTATGGAATTTCATGTTTTTCACGTGTCAGGTTTTTAGCCCTGACATTGTTGCCACTGTTTAAATGATAAGGTAAAGGACTTTATGATGGGTTCTTTTTAGTTTTAATCATCCCGTCAGCTTTCAATCATTGACTACCAGGGTCAGACCGGTAATGACGAGCCAGCCCTGGCCCTTTAAAGCCAGCAGCCGGCTGGAAATGCTTCACGTGTATGCTGATGGGGCGTGCAGCTGGGTAAATCGAGCCGCTGGCTGCCTGCTGCAGCACCCAGCTGAAGTGGCAGTGTGTGACACTACCGCTCATTGGCATGCCAGGCATTTACCCTATTAGTTCTGCCAGCCTCTCTCATTTACCTCTCAGTATTTCTGTTGACATTATAGCTCACGGAAATCCACCCTAGACTATGGTGACCACTTGAGCCGTTCTTCCAAAACATGTATGCATTTATATGTTGCTAATCAGCACATCCATGCAGGATGTGTAATCTAAAACCGAATATCCCGCATTGTGCAGAGGGCAACACTTTACAGCCGAGTGTAAAATGTATATGTGTCTTGGAAATAATGGCTGGCATGTATACCTGGGAATTTTCTGGGTTTGACCTGGAGCCCCTGGGTAAAGCGTGGCTTTTCTGGGTCTCCAGGTCACTTTCTTATTTGTCCAGGCCTAGGAGTGGTGCTTCACCCCTCCTACTCTAAAGGCAGTCTGGGGCTAGCCCTGCCCCATGCATGTCTAACCCCATCTATGCTTAAGCCTTAACCCCCCAGAGGAGGGACCACTCTGGGTGGCCCAACCTGGGAAGTCCCCTTCTTGCAGCTAGCCCCACCCCTATATGTGGTTATCCCCACCCCTTCACAAAGCCACTCCCCCTGAAGATGGAGCGGTATAGGAAGCCTACGATGGAAGTTATGGAAGGTATGACCATCATAAATCGGGAATCTGGCCTAATGTGATCGTAGGTTTTTTGCCTAATTTTGTTGTAATTGCTAAATAAATATTTTGGATTTTAAACTTAGGTGTGATCTGAATTTGAGAATAAGCCTGGTGCCACGCGCTGGATCTGATTTAAATGTAGCTTTTGTTGGCTCACTGTTCGTGTAACATTACAAATAAATCCACACACGGCTCTAACCATTATTTATCCACCGGGCAGATAACATCAGGTGTTACACACTGTGTGAAGTGGAGAGCTACGGTAACAGCCCTAATCCCGGCTCTATTTACACAGCGATAAGTGTCATGTTTGCTATTTCAACGCAAATTTGCTTTCCATGCCTGGCTTTATAGGAAACGGGATGCAGTTGACAGAATAAAGCTAAAGGACATTATAAAAACTGGAAGCAATGGATGCTATGCTAGTGCTTACCGAGAAGAGAAATCCCCGATCTGGTGATAAACTAACACTGGTGATTTTGTGTTGTGTATTAGATTCCTGTCTTCGGTAAATAAACACCATATACACATTACGTTAAATGGGTGATTTTAATGTGAGCACTGGGTAACTAGAATCGGGCTTAGAAAAGGGTTAACTGGATGCGTCAAGACGATACAAAAAGAACTGTGCATTCCGACGAGTCGAATATGTTTAGCGCACAATAGAACGTATTGTGTAGGTCACTTGGAAAAGTGTAAAAGTGGAGCCATCAGTGAGAACACTTTGATGGTTGCTATGGTGATTACACATCTTTTACGACTTTTGTGGATCCTAAAAAAATGAATGTTTCTCTTGATTAACATCTACCAAGAATTGATACAGCCCTACATTTTCAAATATTTCTTTGTAAGGACTAAGAACACATTATTTCAAAAATATATACAATTACCCCACTGCCAAAAAAGACACGTTTGCCCTCCTCCCTCTCCTTTCTTTACTAGCCCCTTAATTATTATTATCTCTTATTATATTAATTATAATTATCTATGTTACGTCAATACAAACATTGTAATTTCAGCATGTTTCAGATGTTTATAATCCACTTAAATGGTCTTTTTCCAATCATGTAAAAAAAATCGACACATGGCTCTTAATTGTAAGACGCTGCATTTAGTCTAATAATAAAAATAAAAGGTTCTGGAGACTGGCAGCCCTTGTGTGGCAATAGTGGGGTCAGAGTGCCCTATTGGGCTCCCCAGTGGGAGTCTTCTGAATGGGCCACTTGGGTGATCAAAGATCTCCCTTGTAACCTGCCCATAGATACAATCCCATCTCCTAGCACTCGCCATGGAGGACATGACGGCAAAGAGGAGACCCTCTTGAGGTTGTACATACATTTAGATTTGGGGGCAGGTGGTCCTTAATTAGTAATGTGACTTCTTCCCAGCTCTATGAGAAATATTTAATCCGACACATGAAGTGTCAAACTGATGAATTATGACTTTTAAATTCAGCGGGTTTTTAAAGCACACTTAGTGGGTCTTTAAATTAGAGTCACACTCCATGTAAATGTGGAAATTAATAACATAAAAATGCGTAACGACGTTTAAGGAAGCTTCCATTTCTTTTTGATCACTTTGCTAAAACGAGCGAAATAACCTCGTTATAAAATGCATGTCTAACTAAGCTAACGAGCCATTAGCTGAAGAGGATCACCACGTTTATCCTTGAAGTCGGTCTGCTTTTCTTATTATAAAATCCACCTTGTCCGTAAGGTAGGAAGAGAGACGCTGATGCTCTTTGTGATTCCTAGCAACAACGCTCCCACTGGAAGATAATTTGAATGATGTCACCCTTCCAGAACTCCCTGACCTTACATGGTGCTTCTGTTCCAAATGTGCTTCTTGTTAGTAGAGAAATCCCTATGGAAATGAGAGAAGGATGAAAATGCGGCTGCTAAAGCAAATTGTGTTATTCTACAAATCTGTAGAGATAATGACCTAAGTATTTATTCTTACTAAAATATTTATTGTTTTCTTATGCCCATATAAATATAATTAAAGACAAAATTTCTGTAACAGATAAAAGCAAACAGTTTCTTTACATTTCCCAGTATTTTAGGTGTAGTGATTCATTTTTGGTGCTTGCTGGGTTTAATTGTGAACCCTGCGGCATGCGAAAAAAGGATTGGAAGCACCTTGTGCGCATGTGGCAGAGCCAGGAAGGGGACGGGTACTGATGGTAAAGCAATGTTTCTGCTGGTTTCAGTAAAAGATAAGGATTGGGCACCGAGGCAAACGCTTCTTTACTAATCCTTGAGAAGAACAAAAGCAGGCATTACTGTCCCTATAACCCCCTGAGTGTCAGCATAGCAGGCAACATGGCCTCAGATGGCCAGCTTTCTGGCAGTACTCTGTTCCCTATACTGAGTCAATGCTAAAAGCAGTTGCTGAAATAATATTTCTGTAGTGTCGGAGGACTGCGTGTTGGCTTAGCAACCGTCAGCCAGCCTTCCCCTGTGAGACTTCCATCAAAGATATATGTATAACGTTTACTCTTAAATGCAGAGCTCTGTCTGGGGAGAAAAGAAGCCTGCTGGTCTGTCTGTCACTGATTGTCAGCTTCTCTGGTAATAATGTAAAAAAAACTTTCTAAAGGCAATGATTAGGTCCATGGAGTGGGCAGCCAATGTGGCTGCTTGCTACTATGGAAACATGATGTTACTGGATGAAACGTAAAAGAGCCACCATGCTGCCAGTGTTGTATGTATTTATAATATATGATGTATTAATGATGTATTGTAAGACCAGCTGGCTAGCATGCTGGTAGAAAACCTTGATATAGGGATCAGGGATGGTGACCCCTCACTATATAATCTCTCTCTCTACCACTATATTATACCATCCGTGTTTTGTACTAAACTATGTACCTATGAATAGCTTAATTTGGCCTGAAAATTTTTATAGTAATTCCATCACGCCAGCATGCACAGATACTGATCATAACCCCTATATATTTCAGAATCTGGGAGTTTTATAAGTACTCTGCTGGCCAGTGATGGGTTCTATGTGGGCAGTGTGGATGCCAAGGCAGGCTTTGAGGTGTGAAACCCGTGATCTATGCCTGTAATTTAGGGTTTTATCTTTACCTTTAATGCTGAGTTTTTAAGTGAATTCCAAACGATTTACACCTGCAAAGCTGGGTTTGTGTGTCATTCTGTTGACCTGTATCTGCTATGCTATGTGTCCATACATTGATGTATACCTGCAAATACAGGGTCTGTATGTCTTATTAAGTTGATCAATACCTGCAGTACTGTTTCCATGTGTTGTTTATTTGATCTATACCCTCAGAGTTTACATGTGAGTTCCAGTTGATCTATACCTGCAATGCTATGTTTCCATTCATTATTTATGTTTACCTTTAAATACAGGGCTTGTATGTCTTATTCAGTTGATCTATATATGCAAGTGTTGTTTCATGTGTTGTTTATTTGAACTATACCTAAACTACGGGGAGTAAGTAAAAGAGAGGTATGGCTTAGTGAATGAGGGGACACTGGGATAATTCAGCAGGGAAAGTCATCCAAACATTTTACATGACCGACAACAATAGCCACATCTAGGTCTGTAAATAAAGGACGTTTATTTCAGCAAAAGGAGGAAAAAACAGGTTTATGTCAGCGCCGACCTACATTACTTTATATAGTGCTGGACTTTATGCTCAAGCTGAGAAATATTTTTTCCCCATGAGAGTACCCCTTTAATAGAATAGGTCTGTGCTGTCAAATTAAGAAATATATATTTCTATATTTTTAAATACATTTTACATCTTGCAGGCAGAGAAGCAAATCAATTAATGTAGAGTTATATCCTTACAGGATGCATTTAGGATGAGATAATAATATCAAAAAAGACAATCTGTGGAAAACATTTAAAAAAACATTATTTTTCCAATTCGACATCATGGAATAGAGCACGTAACACTACTGGCTATTGAAGATAATGACTAGAATCTACATATGTTGATTTGGGTTGTGAATGTGAGTAATATGTCCCCAAGAGAAAAAGATTGCACCATGACACATTTTATTTTAGGAATGTAACATCTCTTACCCCTTTTGAGTTTTTCTTACTTCACTAAGAGAATGACTTTGTCGAGGTGTCAACGTTCATCCCAAAGTTATATTAATTACGTTATTTTTTAAACAACATGTTAATGAGTAGTGAAATCCTGATTCTTCACCTCATTAATTGACACAGCCTCCGGATGTCATCATGTGATGCTGAGAACAAACGGAGGTATAATTTATATACAGTATATTAAGGCTATACTACGTAACATGATTTTATGCAGATAATTATATAGTAGGCATTTCCTTAAGCGTCCAAGTCTTCTCAAGCTGTTTGCGAACATTGTTCATAGAAAGAGATACGTTGGATGGATATTATGTTATTATATTTCCAATATTGTAATGTTAATGTAGATGTAGTTAATGTTTATCACCTATTCTACGTCAGTGTTCTCTTTTTTTAATGATGGGCATTCTATCACAATTAAAATCCGGATTTGAATGAAAAAAAAACTAAAGATTTCAGGTATGTCGGGAACAAGGTAAAAATAAAAACCATGGAGGTCCAGGAAACATTTTGAGCTATCAGAAAAGAGGAACGTTGGAGGAAAGAGGGATTTGGGCTCCAAAGGTATACCCACCAACTTTTCTGTTGTCCAAATCAGGGCACCTGTGTTGGACATCTGGCTAAGGTTGCTGGTGTGAATGGCCAGACAGGACTACCCGCCATCTTACCAGAAAGTGGGAGCTGCCGCAGAGGTCTGTGCGCCATTGATTTTACAGCTCCTTGGGGCAGTCAGAAAAAGATGAGAAGGTCTTCCGAACTGGCCCATAATCCCTATTGCCCACAAAATTGGGGCATCTACTTGAGACCTAAAAATCATCCAGTAACAACCAGAAGGTATGAAAGAGTAACAGGGATACATTGGAGGTATTTTTAATTAATTAAGTTTTAATTATTTTTAAGTTACATTGTAGGCTCAAATGACTGGTTTACGACTTTAAGAAAGTAAAGGTTAATCAGACTACACTATATGGCGGTTTGTAGTGTTCAGTGCCAAGTTGTCCTTGTGAAGGCAATTGCTTTGCTGGTTGGGTGGCGTCTCTGTAATGTTGGCTGATATTCTTAGTTAGGTCTAGGAACCCAACGCACAAGTTATATAACGGAAAGTTCTATGCCGCAATATTTTAAGGCAAGTTAATAATTCGGAAAGGAAACTTGGGTTTCCTTAATAAAATAAAAATAAATGGCATTAGCTTAAGCTTTGCTAACGCAGTTAGCACTTTTTAGGTGCATGAAGGCAGTTTCAAAATGCTTCCTCAGCATAAGAGTTGTTAGCAGAAGCCTCCAGCAGAGCAAGTGTCTATGCGCGTAATAATTATAGGAACAAAACTTCATTAAAATCAGTGGGATTTTAGCTTAGACAGGCAAATAACTCAACGAAATTCATCCATTGAGGAACAGCTGGCTAGCTGAAAGTACCAGTCATCACAGGAAAGTATGTAATTTAATACATTGCAATTTACAGTTTGACTATAATGGGTGGAGCAGGGCTTGGCTACCCTTTCTTTAAACATTATATAAAATAGCCATATGGTTTATGGTATATACGTAGCCTATATACACCAGCCTATGAATTACCAGCTGGGTGGCAACTCTAGGTAAAAAGCATAACTCTTGATAAGTATGTTAACATTATCTTTAGAAATGCCTTTTGCAGGTTGTTAGAAAAAAAACACTCGGAAAGACCAAATTTTCCCCCTAAATTGTGTATCTGGGCACATGAGAAGCTACCATTTGGCTGAATTCCTAGGGTTCCATCATCTGCCTTAGCATTGGATTCTATCAAGCTAAAAGAATAAGAAGGAGAGAGAGAAAGAGAGTGAGAGAGAGGAAGTGAGAGGAAACAAACGTTCTGTTCGCACTCAGAGCATTGTTTATTTCTTACCTCTCCAGACCTTACCCCCTTTCTTCTTAATCCTCCTTCTATGGCTATCAGGGTCAGTCATCTTAATTACATTAGATTTATTTATATAGTGCCAGCAGATTCTGTAGCGCTGTTACATCACATTAAAATTAAGAACATACAGATTTTACAATAACATTAACACATGGTAAGACATGTTGGCAATAAAGGAGAAGAGGGCACTGCTATATATTCCATGAAAAAGTTTAATAATATCGGGGAGTAATAAGTAAGAACACTTACATGATTTACGTGAATCTACAGAGAACACTACATAGTGTTTATTCAGTAAACTAACACATGAATTCAGGATTTGATTTGCTGACCATTTCACGGGAAGCATTTAAGTATCTATCCCAGCTGCAGATAATCAATGGTTTCCTTCCATGTGAATAAAATACCCCAAGATATAGGTCATAAAACACTCCGCTCTTTAATATTTAACATAAAATCATTATCTGCTTCTCTGGATTTTATTTCATTTATCTTCCATCAACAGCAACAAATAAAAAAAAAAGAACAAACAGGGGATTAAAAACCCACAAGTGATGTTCAGTGTGTTTTGATGTCCATTTAATCTTCCTGAACTAAGCTTAAAAATAAAAAAAATCCTTCCTGTAGAAGTAAAACCTTCCCAGCTATCAGATTGAAAGCAAATATACTCCATTATTTGCTGGAGGGGTTATGTTGGGTGAATGATGAGGCTTGGGATTCTATGCAGATAGTGAGGTGGCCACGCGGTTTGTTGTTGTGTGGACCATATGGTCCATCGGTCACATTACCTGCGATATGTATGTTCTTATAGGAGCGGATATATATATATATATATATATATATATATATATAGCAAAGCTGAGCTGGTAAGGGGTCCCGCCATGTCGTTCTCTCAAGCAAATGTATGCAGCAGGGTGCAGCAGGGGGCAACGGAGACATAGCCAAGGGTGTCTAGGTTTGACCCTGTCCATCTTTTCTTAAACCACCTCTTGAAGCCCCTCTTGTTGAGTTTAAACGGCACAAGCAAACATTGTTGCTTCAATTAAACGTCTTCAAGGATATAACTCATGACATTATAGCCTGTTTGATATTCTTCAGCAATATTAAGTTCCCAGGGACAATTATCCGCAAATAGGCTATTAGCTACCTATTAGCGTGCATTTAAATATAAAACCCCACAGGAATAACGGGATCACTTTCCGATTCATACTTCATATATTTCAAAAAGAAGCCAACAGAATTTTATCATTTTCTGATTAATTAACCCCAGACATAAGTTCTAACGCCATCATAATAAAAAAAAACGACTTGAGGGTAATTGAGTCCCAAATATGGAAGGGGAATTGACGCAGAGACCCTAGCTAAACATCACATATGTCTTTTCAGGTAAATTGATGTCAGGTGAGACAGAGGAACATCATTCAGGATACGATGTGTTCCCGTCTAGCACCTTCCGCGCTGTGAAGCATCGCAGCACAGCCTGTAAAACTGAAATCTTCCCAAACTGCGTGATACTGAGAGATTCTGTTAACAGGCAGAATTCCCAAAACACCGACATCCTGATAAAACATAGCACACATCAATCAAATAGAAATATATTCAATTTATAACTTAGTTAACATTTGGGCTTGAGTTTTATAATCAGTGTGTCCCTTCTATACCTATTGAACTGCTCCAGGCGGCACTTTTGAAAGGGCGGCACTTTGCCGCCCCAAGCGCTTTTTTTATTTTTAAAGGGGAAGAGAGAGGGGCGCCAAGTTGTCAGTACCCGCTCGGCGCCCCGCTCTCTCTCCTCTGCGGCGAGTCTCCCTGTTCGGTCTCGGTGCCGGCTTGTAATGCTAAGCGCCGGAAGATAACGTAATTTCCGGCGCTCAGCTTTACAAGCCGGCACCGAGACTGAACAGGGAGACTCGGGGCAGGACTGCTGAAAGGTAAGTACAAGGGGGGGGAGTAAGGGTAGATAATAGGGAGGGAGAGGAAGGGTAGATAATGGGGGGCTGCAGGGACAGAGGGAGAGGAAGGGTAGATAATGGGGGGAGTGGCAATTTAAACTTTGCCCCAGGCGGCATTTTGTCTTGGGACTGCCCTGCTATAGATAGTGATGAAAGTATTGTGATTAAAGTTAAGATAGCTTTAAGATATTTTTGCACTTACGTTTCGATGCAGCAAGCGTTTTAATACAGACTAAGACTCATTAAGATAAGGAATTGTTGGCTTAACCCACCTAGGTTATACAGAATGTATATATTCTTCTCTGCCAGGTTATTAAAGCTAGAGATCTCTTGCTTAACTTGCTCCTCAGAATGTAAACAACAGGTCATGGATTTTCTATAGAAATAAATATATACCGTATATATAAATATATATATGTGTGTGTTAGACTTGTGCATTAATTAACTTGTACGAAAGTCTGAGCAAGACGGGACCTCAAACAAAACAAAAACAGAATTTTAATTTGCATTTTGTTGCTTTTTCACTCTCTCTCACATTCTTACTCATGCTCTCTCACATTGTCGCTCATTCTCTCACTCTTACTCATGCTCTCTCACACTCTCTCTCAATGTCTCTGCCGACCACTTCCGTGTCCCTCTCTCCTTTTGCGAGGACAAAGCACTTACATCATTTTCATATGCTGCTCTTTTATTACCGAACATCAGCTGTTCTCGAAAATTACTAATTTGTTATAATTTTTTTTCTTTACAAAATGTTTAACTCTAACGAATTGCTAATTTTCAGCAGGCTCATGTGGGCGATAAACTTAAACAGATACAAAACAAAAATGTGATCAAAGTTGTTTATGGCATTATTTCTTTTTATTAAAAATGTAAATATTTGTTTAAAAAAAAGCCATCTGTGACAATTTAATTTTAGAATAACAATTAAACTAATTTATCAGGTAACAAAGGCTTTCCCTATCTTTATTTTTACAGTATTCTTCTCACAAATACATTGTACAGCAAAATAAATAAGTTCCTTACAGGGTGGTGCATGTTTGGGTTATAGTTCAGTCTAAGTGGACACATAAAGAATTAGAGGTGAATGCTGTCCAGGAGACCTCGATTCAAGCATTTCAGGACATAAGGCTGGAATGTTTGCTTAGATTTTGGATGTTATGTTTTCCTGCACATAATACCCCTGTATTTGTATTTATTCTATCTTGGTAAAAAACTAAAACATGTTGCCGTCTCTGCATTAGTCGAGCATCCCGTTCATGGAATCTTATTTCCTTGGTCCCGGATAAGGAGGTGGTGATGGATACTGCATAGACATGTGTGGAGTTGGCGTGTATGGTGGTGGTAGGTCCAGTGGATATTCCATCTCATATTCGAAGCTGTAAGGTGGTGGAGAAACTATATGGGGAAAAAAATACGTTTTTTTAAGCTTTTCCAGTGGTATGGTTAGGTTTAATGCAATACAATTCTAAAGTTCTACTGATATTTACTCAGGAATGTCAGGTGAACACAATCATGGTAACGTGATAAAGACCAGCCAAGATGTTCAATACTTTGATATATGATGTGGTGACAACTGCATTTGCAGGACAATCTCCAAACCAAACCAAACCAAATACACTTATCTCTCTTACAGAGGAATTAAAAAAACTCACCCTTAAAATATTACATTACTCAGATATCATGCATATTGGTTGTTCGTTGGTTGTTCTACTTTTTAGTTACTCTTTGGCCAAGCTTAGAAGGGACTTCTATATATATATATTCCTTTCTTTTCATTACCTCAAACCTCATTTTGACCTTGTGATTTTCAAAAAGGATCATTCCCTATTTGACTTCTTGGTTCTTGGTTTATTGTAAGCTGAGTTGTGACATTATATGTGTTTTATGTTACAGGTGAATTTATCTGCATTTAACGTTGCCTCTAGAAACATTTCTAGACTTGTCTTTCTCAGAAATGTCAGAACAGTTATAATGTCACAGGATAATTAATAGTAATTAATCTCACTATTAATCTTTGAGTAATAGGAGAGCGATACCTTCGGTGATACACAGGAACATATTTTCAGTAAAAGGCAGCGTTGGCCTGAGGGGACCTTGAGGTGACCAGGTAAAATTCAGAGATTTATCAGAGGCCATATTCACAACAGTGTATCCACATCGAAATGTTCAACAAGGTGATTCCCAGCAGAGCCAATTTGTAAGACATATGGAGAAGAATCGGGAGCATGAGAAGCCTTTCAGATCCGATTATAGAGTCAAGAAGAGAATATTTCCCCATTTTGCTAAGTATGGTGTCAATTGGTATTGCCCTCAATGAACATTTATATTGACATGGAAAAAATGTAGTGAATAAGGACACTTTCGGAGTATAAGGTGTGGTTGAGAGACAATAACAAGCCTTACATACTTTGTACAGTTAAGGTGTCCGTCTTACCTGGGTAAGAACTAATGGTGTTGATGTGTGTGGTCCTTATAACTCCTACGCGAGTGCCCCTGGCATTCTTCATACACATACAGATGCAGATAGCTATTCCTGCGATCACCCCCATGATAAATACAATGCCAAACACAATCCCCGCTATCGCCGTGCCTCTGAAATACAGGAAAGACAGAACATGGTTAGAAAGGTAACCAGAGAAATTATTATTGGTTATTACTGTTGTTATAGACTGACTTGTGGAGTTAGGAAATCTATTTGACATTTCAACCAGAGACCTAAGTAACCCTTGGAAATTTTAGAACCAACTGTATCTGAATCCATGTAGTCGCAGCGGAGATTGCCCGGTTTCTGGGTCACCGGGTCTTTCTGGTGGACACAAGTGGCTAAGATATTATTTTCACAATGGTATTGATAGGACATGCAATATTGAATAGCTTTATATTGATTTCTTGTTTTGTTGTACCGGTTTTAATCGGTGTCTCAAATATCTATGTTTGTTAGGTAACTTATGATCACTGCTCCCAATGGTGTATATATACAAGACTAGAACTGACAAAGACAAACCAATACATGAGGCGAAGAAGGTCCTTCTCAAAAGCTTACAATCTAGTGATCGAAATATTTTATGGATACCCCTTGTTCTGTGAGACCACAATTTTAATCTTATTGGTAATTTTGTATCCCCCTCCGTTTTGTAGTAACACTAAGGAATATGCCGGAGCTTTAGAATTAGGATTTAGAAGAGTTGCAGATCTTCTGCTTCAATTTATACTGAACATTATCTGTATTGTAACAAAAGCACAAAGCTGACGATGTATTGAGAAGGACCTTCTACGCCTCATGTATTGGTTTGTCTTTGTCAGTTCTAGTTTTGTCAGACGCTTTGAATGGATGGACTGTTAGGAAGCGCTGCAGAAATTGCTGGCGCTCTATCAATAAAAGATAATAATAATAATAATTTATAGCATGGGTGAAATCCTGGAGACCTGAGTGGGAACAAAGGATTACGTTGAGGAGGGAAGCTGTTTATTAGCAGAATGAAGAGGGTGTTGAGGAGAGCATTTGGAGGTAAGAGCTGAGATGAGGGTTCAGGGTTGTTAAGACCCGGTAAGTAAGTTTAGGCGCCATAATGAGGGAGGATGCTATGCCTGTTGCCCTATTTTACAGTGCATTATACTTAATAAACCTATGTAATGGTGTTTCCAGATTATGTACTATTTCATTCCTTTAATAAGTGGAATAGACACTACATATTAATGAATCCGACGGTTCTATTGAATGTTTTAATTAACGTTTAATCTCTTTCCTGTCAAAACCTCCCCTTAAGAGATATGTTGCTGACCCCTAACCAGAAGGTTAATAGTTGAAATTACAGGATAGAGGATAGCGCCCTATTTCCCCAAATTAATCACAGATGCTTAACCTTCTCAGATGCCAGAGGGTGCTGCCTCGCGCTATATCGTGCCTTTTAAAAAGCAGATTATTTAAGGAGCACTTAATTGTTTCAAGGGAAGGAAACCAAACCTTAACAAATGGACTAATGTTGGTGAGAATGTCTACGTAATTTCACGAGCAGGAACAAAAACCTGAGCACATTATCTGAATGCTGCCTGTAGGCTACAGACATTTTAATTCAGTGATAATTGCCTCTCGCTAGTATTTGGTTGGATTTTGCCGGTGCCAGCACAAGATGCACAGAAGAACAGCTGGCCGCCTGATGCGGGTTTAAAACTTTTTACCGCGAGAAAAGTCCTTGTTACGCTATTTATACTATCACTATGGAGTATGAAATACTAAGAGTCGCTCACTATATATATTTAACATGAAGACTCACAGTGTAAGATTACATAAGTAATTTTTCCATTAAACATTATTCTTTATATTGTATGGATGTAAATATATATATATATATATATATATATATATCATAAAACCCAAACTCAGTGTTTCAGTATTTCAAGGTGTTTCCAGTTTTATATCATGATGCCCAACAGTCCTATAACTAGCAGGACAGTCCTGGATTTTGACTTCTGAAGCATCAATCTCAGATTTTTACTGAAGTGATCTTTGGGGCATCGAGTACACTGTTGGCGACGCTTCAGACAAACAACAGCCGTATAATTGCTGGCCGATAAAGGTGCCATAACTGGTACTCTGTGAACGAAAGTCCCAAAATAGGGTTCTGCACATGCGCCATGCTTGGCTCTCTGTATAAGCGCTCTCTGGGGACACAGCCTCCAATGAGACCACATCCTATATTTGAAATCCCTGATCTTGGTAGGTATGTTATAGGAAGCATCCTTAGTGAGGAGGAAAAATGCCCTATACACAAGAAATATCTGGCGTGTCATCATGGGTTGCTCTCCCCCTTTGCTCTCCTGCTCCCAAGCATCACGCGCAGATGTCCAAACTGACATCAGAGATGACCTCTCTGACTTGAGACCCATGACCCATGAATTTAAGCCACTGGAAGGCATTTCCTACGAAGCATCATTATTGTTCAGATCAAAATCCTTTACACTCTTTAATAAAATGTTGAAAACTATTTAAAATAATTGTATAAACAATTCTTTATTTCTACTTTTATTCCGTCTTTCCTACTTGGCTGACACCCCCTGCTCTGCCCAAGTTACACCCCGACATAGCCTACAGGGGGCGCCCAAACAATATCCACTACCCTCAAAAGGACATTCTGTACTCGCATTCGTACTCCAGTTATGAAATCTATTTTCCAAATCTTTAAAGTGTAAATTATGCATTTGAAGCATTATTGGGCCATCATTTTCATTAAAATACGCCGCGTTAAATGCATGGAAACGCCAATTAATGAAGTTATTATGGTGTAATGTTTATAGAAAAAGAATTCTGGTAATTACAAGTTTCAGAGGTACTTTAATATTAAAATGAAAACGCCAAACGTAACAGATGAGTTTGTACAGCTGAATTTTGCACGAGGAGAGATGAAAGCCCCTTTTCACTTGGCAGATAATAACCCGGTGATTAATAATGAGGGTGATTAGCATAGAAGCCACGCGATCTCTGAATCGGTGAAGTAAAAATGTCCTCTGTGGAACGAAAGTAGATAAACGGAAAAAGAAATGAAATAAATTCATTGAGAGTCTGTTGTAGTATTTATATTTACATATTCATGGAGATCATTCGATTGCTCCTTATCCAGACTCACCATCTACTTGATTACCGACTTTCAAAGGTTTCCTCCCGTTTTGGGCCCTATAAATGTTCAGTAAATGGGAAATTTGTGGGGAAAGCTGGCAGCCTAGTCAATGGGACTGTTTTGGGAAATTCAAGACTGTTGGTAGCTATGCCTCCTTTGCTAATAATGCTTCCAAACCTGCTTAGTTGAAGCAAATTTTCTAGGTCAGTTATTATTATTTATTGTTTCATATAGCGCCATCATATTCCGTGGCGCTGTACAACGGATAGACAGGACATAACAAGTACTGTATCACATACCAATCCGGTGCACAGGAGCTTACAATCTAACTCAATCAGCTTTTAGCTTTCCATTCTAATGTCACTAAAGCCGTTTTATCGTTTAATGTTTTGTTTACTATGTTGAGCGTCTTCACTGCTCTTGCTGCAAAGGCGACATTATTTTAATCTGAAATTATGCCCCTCGAGCTGTAACCATTACCAAGCTGAGAAGGACAATCACCCTAATAATTACACCCAAAAAATCTAGTCCTAGACAAAAATGGCTAATGCGGCAACGCCAACGACAGCCGTCTTAATGACGGGGTACGGTCACCCTGATAGCAACAGCGTCATAACCAGCGTTGAAACGGTTGCCTGGAAACCACCTGAGAATGATCATGTGACCAGCCACGTGGGACCCATGTACCCTACCACGTAAGTGCAGCATCTGGCAGCTGCGGATGATAAATCCTATCAGCCGCCAAAGGATGCCATAAACAATCCCGTGATCACTACATCTGCTGCAAACGCATAAAAATAGTTTATTGCACGGAGGACAACTGGCAGCAAACACAGGCAGTGATATACCGCAGCTCAGAAGCACAATGTCAGGACGTTTTACAAAGAACGAGGTACCTAAGTGGAGCAGCCTCCCAGCAGAATTGGTAGAGCTTAATACAGCGAGAGAATGAAACATGCATAGGGCAGGCATACGGCTAGCCTGACTCTAAAATAAGACCGATAAGGACCGATTAAGGTCTCTACATTGGGATAAATGAGCAGACTCGACGGCCGAATAGTTCTTATCTGTCATCAGATTCTGTTTCTATGTTTAAGCATAGAAAATAACACATTTAATAATAATAATAATTTATTATTATTTATATTTAAATAATCAATTATTTTAATAACAAAAATTTCTTAAATCTAGTCTTATGGAACTTAAAATGAGGCAGAGCATAAACTTTCACCAAAACACTGGGAACTATGGCAATATCAAGAGGAAAAAAATATCACTTTGGTGGCAAAGAAAGGGTTACAGGGCTATTTTTTTGTAGAAAATCACAGCCTCGCTAACCCACAGCCCACATGCTGCGAAGTAAGCCCCCAGGGCTAGTTCATGTAGGATTTCATATGAAAAGACAGGCACGCAAAGGCACACGCGTGCTCCCAGGAGGGTCCAGGTGGGGGAGGGGAGGCGATTTTAGGACACAGGATGTAAGTGGGAAAGGGTGTAAGCCTAGCCGATGTAACTCGAGAACTGTCTGTATATAGATTATTTTTTAGTTTATGTCAGAATAAGTTATTATTACTAGATTTTCCTTCAGCTCTCCTTGGGTTAAGCTGAGGTCGATGCTTGGATGGGCAAATTTGACAGAAACCTCAATGTCTGATGCCCCTGTTCAGGTTGACAGAGGATACAGCGCTACAGAATTTGAAGGTGCTATATAAAACAATACATAATAATATGGTACCCTGTGACGTCCTGGGACCATACCTCCCAAGTATCCCTCTTAAGAGGGACTGTCCCTCTAGGGCTCAGTTCAAGGAACTCAATCTGTTTGGCGGGTATAAGTGTGTAATAATTGTGTAAATTATTTTTTTCTTTTTTTTTTCTTACCCAGTTACATAATTGGTCACAAAGTCACACCCCCTATAACAAGGGATAATGAGAATTGTAGTCTGACTTAAAAACATACACAGGCCTGGACTGGCGACCTGACATCCTTCCCCGATCTGCCGGGTGCTGCAGTGCGCGGCAACTGACTGGTCACCCCCGACGGCACGATACGCATGCATAGAAAAAGGCAGCATGAGGCCTGCCATATCCAGACGTCGGCCGCACTTAAGTCACCAGGGGGCTGCCGGCCGTAAAGTGCCAGGGGGGCTTCTTCATTGCCAGTCCGGCCCTGAACTTACACGTCCAGAATTCCTACTCTCTGAACGAACAGTATATTAGGTAGCTAACTGTATCTCGATTGTTTTCACTTTTTAGCTAATTTTATCTAGAAAATTTGGGGAAAATACTTTCCGTTCGTTTGATTGCTGCTGAAGACTTTGTAGATACTAGATATTTCCCACAGCGACCCGATTCTAATTAAACTCTTTACTGCTGGATAACGTTATTCCCTGCGTAGGAACCGTACATTCAAAAGGTCTCATACTTTTTTATCAAGTTTATATTAAAAAGCCAACCGATTCAGAGACCCTTAATGACCTTGCCATGAAACGCAGAAACTGATGAAATTGTATTTAATAAAGGATTTGATCACTTTGATCATTTAAACTATTGTTTTAAATATATTGCACTTGTGACATTTGGAACTTGGATAGTTAAAGCATTTTGGGTAATTTTAATCTTTTTTATTCAAGTGTGAAATTGCTTTTTTTACCCCTCGTCTCGTGGGCATGAACCGATGACAACTCATTACCAAAAGCATTATCTCACACGAGTGGGAAAGATGGTGGTCATGTACTGGGCAAATGGGCTTAGTTTTGGGTAGTATTATATATATTCCACCCCAACCAAAAGCCTCCTATTATAATGTATATACTGTAGCTGTGTTGTCCCTTTAAATTTCCATTGCTTTGCAAGTGCATGGGGGGGGGATTATGCAGAACTCCTCATATATATTTAGCCCTTTTCTTAACCCAGCTATTTTCCGTGGACGAGATGTATGTTCGGCCGATCACCATACCTGGGAACTCTCCGGGTTTGACCCGCAGACTGCCGGGTGAAGCACCGCTTCTTGACATGCTCCCGCTCCCCACCCATTTTACCCTTTAAATGGGGGTGTTTCCCGCCGCCATCAGCAGGAACACCCCCAATGTCAGTGGGAACTCCCACTGATGTCATTGGGAACACCCCTGAAGACAGGGGAAATTCCCACAGGACGTCAGCCGGACCTACGACTGACGTCACGGGACCTCCGACTGACGTCGGGGACCTCCCACTGACATCAGTGGGAACTCCCACCGACATCACGGGACCGCCTGCTTCCACCGACGTCCTGCAAGGGACTCCAGAAGCTCCCAGGTATGCCGATCACATCTCCTTGCATGTGATGTAGTTACGGCCAGTAAGCTTTAGCTCTGGCTCAAAAAACACTGTGGGCTGGGGTCTGTTGAGACCCCTGTACATGGAAAATGTTCCTATTGGTTTAAATGGAAGCTCTTTCCTTACACTAACTGGCTGCGTCAAGTAGCCAGTCAATGGCAAGCCTCGCTTCTACCTCAAGTTAGCGCTTGCTTTTTGTTAATTTAAAAATATATTATTCTTTAATATGCGCTCTGCAATAGTGGGAGTAGAAAAATATTTGTTTGTTTTTTTTTAAACTCGCTGCCTGAAGCCATTTTAGAAGTTTCCATTTTTCACTCCTGTATTTTTTGAGGCACATAATGTTCTTATTCTGCCTCTGAAAATAATCCTGCTTTACGTGCAAATAAAAATGGAGAGAATAGATATCCCAAAACCACTGAAAAAAAATGTACTGAATAACTGACCAGCCTATTGAGTAATCAACATATTTTTGGCTTTTTGTATGTAATATAATGTTTTTTGTGTGTGTTTAGCGCCTGAACAATACAGATAGTCATGTTTTTCCATGAGGTTTAGTGTTCTAATCAAACAGATCTGGGTGCTCCGCAGGACATTTTGTGCTGTTGTTTACCTTTCAATGATCTAAAGCTTTGTTCTGCACAATTATTGGGTTTTTGAAGTTGCTGACACCCTCCCCAGTAAATCATTTTATCAGAAAAGCATGCTTTTTCCATAACTTTTTTGTTTGTTTTATAAAAACATTTTTTTTTTTTGGCAAAATTAATTTGCCATATTCTGTGTAACAGATGACATGCGCCGACTTTCCAAGTGGAGAAACGTTTGAAGGCGAAACGAGAATTGTCATTCGCAAGGCTATGAGTCAGCAGAGTTTAATGAAGTGGACGGAGTGGAGTTGATTCCGATTCAACGCTTCCATAAGCTGTGTTTTTGTGCATGAATCTGCTCTGTTTCACAGATGAGCTACTGATTCACATCAGAGGTAAAGAGCATTTCCCCGTAAGCAGGAAGCCCCTTCCCTGTTTAGAAAATGCATTTTGGCTATTAAATCTAGGTAGCCCACATATATATACAAGAGCCAGGGTCTCATCTGTGTGAGCCTTTGCCATCAAGCATTTGTGTCAAGAGAAGAAATGTGTCATTGAACTAAAAACCTTCCGTATGGATCAAGGTGATGTCACAATGAAACACAGATTGGATTTTATTATTTATTGTAACATTAGCTAGTTCAAAGGCCTTTCCAATCATGTTTTTTTTCTGTTTTATTATTGTTTCGAATCATTGCTGCCCCTTCAGCATAAATTGAGATTAGTAAATGTTTGCTATAACGGTTAACACTCATGATAGTACTCATTGATATTTATATATCGCAGGACTGGACTGGCAAACCGGGCAAGTGAGTGGTGGGCTGGTGGCAGATTGGGTGGGCCACTCACCTGTGCTGCTGCTTTTTTCTGATTGAGTTTATGCAACATCACCCATGGAGCCTACTTTTTAATACATGGTAATATATGAGTAAAGTTACATTGAGTATTCTTTTCAGGAGCGTGGAGCATACCCTTGAGTACACGTTGATATCAAATGGACTGAGATCCACTATCAAATGAGAATTAAAGCTTCAGTGAGAGAGACTTTGTATTTTAGAGACTATTTTGCTTGCAATAGACATCAAATGGGTTGATCAAAGGGTGGTTCTAGGTAGATTAGGTCCTATCTTTCTACCATACGTGGTACTCCATACCAAGAAAAAATTACATTTCCTAATACTGAGATGTTCAGAATTCACAGTATTGTGGACGTGCATGCATGCCCTTCCCCAACGTATGGCCACCTAATTTCATTTCAACCGCGAACACCATATTAAAAAGTATTATCAAAATCCATATAATGCTACATAAAACGTCACAAATCAGGGACAGAGCCCAAAATGAAGGAAATATTTTCCTCTTATATTTTCCTTCCAATCTGCACAAGATAAAGAATTTCTTATTGTCAGCAGACTTATTAAAACATCATTAAATATATGAAAAGTATTCTTCATCATATATTAAACAAATGCATAACATTACATTTATTAATTAATGCTCAGAGAAAAAAAACCCTGCACTTTCCCTTTAAGAACAAGTCTTTAGCTAATATTACAGTATAATATATTTTCCTCAATGCTTTCCAAAGGGAAATAAATGAATGTGTTTTGGGCTTACTGTGATACAGTGATGGAGTTTACAGAGCTATAGATGATAAATGTTCACTAACCAACACATAATCTATCAAACAAGAGCGCCATTCATTACTAAAAGACGTTACGGTCTAGCATTTCATTTCGTCTATTCATTTCAATGAGAACTACTGATCTCTAATCATAATCATATTTTGATAAATAAAAAGGACCTGTTTATCACACAAAGCTTCGATTTCACAACGAACCCGTCTCCCTTGAACGTTTTTAGCTACACAGGAAAGTTCTTTCTTCTTTTTATCAACTTTTTCCCATTACTATTATTATTTTTATATATATATTGTGACAGAAAGCAGGGGATGATAATAGAGGGAGTTTATATATCCCCTTATATTTTGCAGGGTGGTTACCCACAATAGTTTACTAGCCCCAGGGAGATGTATTGTTAATAATGGAATTATTAATGTCTGTTATTATCTGTGTGTTTTGGGTCCCTGGGGTGGAGCATTTGGAGAGTAGGGCGGGCCAGTGCTCCACTCCACAGTTTATGAGCAGCCGAAGACCAGCAGGTGGGAATCCAGTCCGGAGATTATCGGATACTCTCCTAGCACTCACCTGCATCCACTAATTAATGGGAGAGGCAGTTAAGTAGCCTCCTGGTCTCAGTGCAAGAGAGAGATCATTTGGCTCCCTGAGAGAGAGGGAGAGAGCTGCCAAAATACTGAGTGCTGCCAATATTATATGCAATCGTGTTATTTTGTTTTGTTGGAACGGATAAGCCGTCCAACTGCAGTTAGGTTGGAATACCCTGTATTAGTTAGTGCTCACAAGAGCGAGGCTTTTTGTTTTGGTTTATTTATTTTCTGTAATGCCTGTGGTGACAAATAAAACAGGCCCAGCCTTTTACTTTACCCTCCTCGTGTCTGAGCCGTCTCTGCAGCCTGATAGACTGTGTGTAAGTAAAGATTCCCGGACAGAGTACCAAAGTGAAGGGGTATTCTGTCACATATGGTGGAGATTGCGCGTAACACACGAACAAGTCGGTAAGGTGCAAAAGAGACTAAAGAAAATGGAGGATGTCATTAAAGCACTTATCCAGTGCACCACAGTGCAGCAAGAAACCAACAAAAAAGCCTCGTTCTTGTGAGCACTAACTAATACAGGGTATTCCAACCTAACTGCAGTTGGACGGCTTATCCGTTCCAAGAAAACAAAATAACACGATTGCATATAATATTGGCAGCTCTCTCCCTCTGTCTCAGGGAGCCAAATGATCTCTCTCTTGCACTGAGACCAGGAGGCTACTTAACTGCCTCTCCCATTAATTAGTGGATGCAGGTGAGTGCTAGGAGAGTATCCGATAATCTCCGGACTGGATTCCCACCTGCTGGTCTTCGGCTGCGCATAAACTGTGGAGTGGAGCACTGGCCCGCCCTACTCTCCAAATGCTCCACCCCAGGGACCCAAAACACACAGATAATAACAGACATTAATAATTCCATTATTAACAATACATCTCCCTGGGGCTAGTAAACTATTGTGGATAACCACCCTGCAAAATATAAGGGGATATATAAACTCCCTCCATTATCATCCCCTGCTTTCTGTCACAATATATATATATATATAGCACCATCATATTCCGCAGCGCCTACAATGAGCAAGCAGGACATAACAGGTAATATTTCAAATGTATTTCACATTTTACAATCATAAAAATCAGAAAAGAAATGCCCACTTGGCAACAATCCAATATTCCATGTTGGGATAATGGGACACATTTGGTCTCTGCCCATAACATGTCTTCTCATGTCGGATCCATCAGCTGTATAAACCTAGCTGCCAACAGACCTTTTAAACAGGACTTACCAAGTTAGTCCACTTGTCAGGACTAACTTGGTAAATGGTACACTGTTGGCAGCTATGAAAAAAGGTTTATTTAACAGAACACCTTAGTGCCGTTATACTGTTGGCCTTCTGTTCTAGATACTGGACTGTAGTTATTATTTGTATGTGTTATTTATCGATACAGGATAATATTACTTCCCTGGGCAATTTTCTATTTAGCACCATGCAACATTTTTCATTGCATAGCCCATAACTCCAGACATTTTTCAGATAAAGCCCTGCAGCATAACTGCTGAGTTTCATCTTTGCAGTTCTTTTACCATATTTATTGTAGTTGTAAGTGAAATAATAATTACTTTTCTACATTAATTCATCAGGGACATAAAACAGCCTTTATTTATACAGTTAAATGATATTAATTTGGTTTATTAAACACAATTTGTCTTGTTTAGTTTACAGAGTTCTGGAATAGCTAATATACTAAGGGGGATGATAAATAAAGCTGGAGGCAATATTACCCAGATTCCAAAGAGAACAATTAAGAAGGGATCATTAAAGGCTGTTTCAATGAGAATCTGTCTTCTGGGGCGTGGCTTCATCAAGGGGCAGGGCCATTCACATGTAGGGGCGGGGCTAGTCCCTAACAGGCTTTCAGAAATATGTGGATGACATGAGCCATCTGAAACATTTAAGGGTTCGGAAAAAAAGTTTTCACCCATACATATATCTGGGAAGTTTCCAGGGTAGGCTGCCGGGAGCGCACCGTCTTCTGGGGGAGTGGATTCATGAAGGGGCAGAGCTTGCTGCAAGTAGGGTCGGGGCTAGTTCCTGGCAGCTTTTAGTGGGCATGGCCAAACACTGCTTCCCTGCCCAGAGAAAGAAGAAACTGACCTGGAGACTCTGGGTCAGAGCTGGGGAGCCCCATGGTATGTTTTTGGTGGCCACACAGTGCATTTACCCGGTGTGCCTGATGGCCAGTTGGGACTTGATGGCTATATATATATATATATATATATATATATTTTTTTTTTTAAATGATTATACAATCATTTTAACTATTCCATAAAATCATTTGGCACAATTTACAGAAGGCAACTGAGGACACTCTGTTCTGGTTCAAGATATACCCTCAATGATCATGGAGTAGAGATGGAGGAGATCATGCCCTATGTCAACAACCCTAAACAATACAAAACAGGGCTCAATTGTTCAAATAGTTTAATCAAAAAGTCACAGATGTGAGAGCACACTTCACACATCTGTATACAGACTGCCCTATGCACACATCTTGAATATATATCCTCCTTGCATGGTAACTGAGATTTATTCAAACATATTTATAGTCAAATCTCTTACTGGGACAATAAAGGCATTCTTCACATTTCAAGGAAGAGTTTTTGTTCTACATACAAAACAGCCTTTGCCTCTCCAACTCTCTCTTTGTATTTATATATAAATAGAAATGCCACACACAAACACATCTGTTACAGCTTGATGCAAAATGCATGCCGCTTCAATAGATGAAAAGCTAAAATACAGCGGCTTCTCAAATGCAAGAAGAGGCAACAGTAACAGCTGAGAGGTCTTCTAAACATGACCAACCTCAACAGAAAGGATGGGGTTCTCTTCCGCAATTTAAAGGGCATTCGACAATACCACTTTACAGCACTAATTTATAATGATTACGTTTTCAAGTAACGCTCCCATCTTCTCAGAATTTCTTAAATTAGGCAAAGACCTTTCCAGTAAGCGGACATCCTGTTTTGTTCTGTAGGCTACAATCTGTGGCCACAGACATAATACGCTCTAATTACTGCGTTCCCAAGCCTGAAACTGCAATTGATATCCCGTGTTAGATATAACCAGTAACGTGTAATCGTGGTGTAATCTATTATTGTTGCATAGAAACAAAAAACTTGATGGCAAATAAGAACCATTTGGCCCAGTAGGTCTGCCCATATTTCCTACTGTAAAACCCCCCGAACCTATTTTGGTCTTCAGTCTTGGATTCAGGAGCCCTATCCCTGTCCCGTGCATGTTTTACTATTAACCATTGTAACCATCCACGGGTCCTTTCTTGACTCTCCAGCGTCAGTCAATAAGTTGCCCCTGTGGATGGTTCCAATTGGAAAGATACTTTTCATCAAACAATAGAGGGTAAAGAAATCACTTATATTCTCTAGATTGTAAGCTCGTTTGAGCCGGGCTCTCCTCACCTGTTGTTTCTGTAAGTAAAATATGTTATGTTTCATTCTACTTGTTATGCCCTGTCTGCCCACTGTGATGGCGCTATATAAAACAATAAATACTACTACTAATAATAATATAAGTGCTATTACCAGTCCTAAAAGATGGCAGTTTTATATATTTATAAAAAGTTTCTTATTGACTTCACCTGAATCAGTTAATTATGTTTGATGGATGTATGACCTTTTTCAGCTTCACTATGCAACATACCATGTGATCTATATCTTTTGGGCACAACGGGCACTCCTCTAAAGCACTTTTTGCATGAATTCTAAATCTGCATTGAAAAAGTTGTGAGCTGCATGCTGGGATACATTATTATCTCTGCCGGAGAGAAAGGAAATTAAATACTTTTCTTTTTTTATTGCAAATATATAACTATACAGACTGTTTTCATATTAATTTCACTAATGTCAAGTTTACATTTGTGACGGTCACTTTAATAATGTTACCACCTGTACACCTGTCTCGTATCACTTAGCACCATAATATACCCGAGTTCTAGTATCTAGAAGTATCAAATGATGGATCCCATTGAATTATTTTAATTGTTTTCTGCCAAATTCTATAACTTATGAAAAGCTGTTAAAACAATGGCTTTCATCTCCTTGGGGTGGTTTTCCAGCCTCATTGTAATGTGTGTGTTATCAAGCAGAAAACAGCAACATCCCTAGTTATTTCAATATGAATATAATATCCCGTTTGCAGCCAAATATGCAATTTATGTTGTGTTTACTGGTATATGTGATTTAATGGCAAATGTATCTCCAAAGGCAGAGCTGGGTGACATACTGAACAATGTGTTCTAGGGAGTTACCGTGAGATCCTGATTTTTCCAGTGGAAGCATTGAGAAGCGTGAACATGGGGAGGAAGAGACAGTTTCCACTGATTTACGACATATAGTACATCATTTGTTGTGATGTCATAGCTTTGTGGTATATAAGTTAGCAGAAACTACATAGGAGATGTGCGAATTTCACAGAGCTCAACTTCATTCTTTAGAGTGCCAACCACATATGTAATACATGGTTAGCCAAGTAGTCCCAAGAGGCTAACCACATATTCCATACTCTTGGCCACAGTTGTGTATTCTGGCCTAGGAAGACTAGGCCTAGGGCAGATGTAGCCCCCTACCACACAACATAGAGCCAATAACCTTATTGATCGATCAGGGCCCCTATGGCATCAGAGCTCAATGGGCTAGTTTAAAGAGAGATCGATGATCTCCCCAAGTAACCGATTAACACTATAGAGTAGTGTGCTGGGTTGGCACAGTCTACACAGTTTACTTCCGCCTGGCACCATGTGTCCTCAAGAGGCAAAACGCTGAGATATGAGGCCATATCCTAGCACTCAGAGGAAGCATTGAGACACAGAGGGTGTGCTTGATGGCGCTTATCTGGCATAAGCCCAGGGCCGTGCTGAAGAATTAATAGAGCACGGGTTAGCCCTATATATCTAACTTCGGTGTAGTGGGGGTGCTTGGGTTTGACCCAGAGTCTCCAGGTAAAATGTTGTTTCTCCTGGTCTCCAGATCAGTTTCTTCTTTCTGTGGGTAAGGGAACTAGCATTTGGCCACACCCACTTCCCTTCATGCTCCCTGCCCACTTAAGTCTGTAATTGCTAGCCACACCGCCACGCACAGGTGGCCCTGCACCCTCGTGAATATGGAGAGCACTGGGAAGTTCCTAGGTATGATTAGAGGACTGGTTAGGCAGTGGCCCTTACCAACCCATCTTATGTCACTTTCCGATCTATTGATGGCTATTTATGTAAGTTAGTAACACATTTATCTTAGTTTCATTCATACACCTATTTGTTGTTCTTGAATTATTGCAGAGTATAAAACTACAACATTCTAAGCGCCTACAAAACATATCAGGGTACTTCAGAGGATGAAATCGAGACAAAGGGATTTATGTCCATACTGTACTGTCCCTCCTAAATAGAGAAGTTTACAATAATGTAAAGGAGGGTCAGTAACAAGTTATGCATTTCCAAGTATTTATAAAGCAAGTACAATGAATGAGGAACACAAACCCAAACTAGAGGCATTTTGAAGAAATTGTTACTAATGCAAAAACCTTTGAGAGGGAATATAAATGGATCCTCATTCCTAAAATAATACAATTTCCTCTGAAATTCGAATATCATATATGGTAAAATTCTCTTGGAGGAATAAAACCACATGAACATTACCAGAAAAAAAAAATTAAATATTAAAACAACAATTGTCACTTTGCACCTATCTTCTGAATATTAATGCTGAGAGTTTGAAGTCAGCACAATCTCATTTTCTTTATTGATAGAAAAACAAGAATGCATGTTTGGCATGATGAAAGCCACCAGTGCTTTATACAACCTTTGAAATAAAATATTACATTTATTTGCATATATAAGCATTCACGAGGTTTTCTAAAGGACACATAAATAACAAATATGGGGAAATTATCAGTATCCTTGGCAGACCTTTAATAAAGCACACAGGCATCGTCTAAAGCAATACATACAGAAGAATAGACCTGACAGGTTAAAAAGGCTTTTTATTTTATTCTCTCCTTCAGTGCCATACTCTTCTCATTATTGTGTTTACAGTCATTATTTAACGCTTCGTGTGCCAGGGGTTGCACCGAGTACCCCCCTGACACTTACAGAATTATACTTTGCTACATTATTGGCTAATGTGAAAGCAGCTGTGGATCCTATATTGTACAGTCTAATACATTAAATAAACCAATTTAATGGTGTTTACAGATGTACATGAACAATATAAAGTACTGTTCAAATGTTTGGGGTCACTTAGCTGTCGTCATGGTAAACAAGGGCATTTCTAGCAGTTACACAATCGCAGCAGGGTCTTCTAACGATCAGTAAAGCCTTTTTATAACTTAAACTTAGATTAGCGAACACAACAAGCCATTGGAACACAGGAGTGATGGGAATGATAAAGGACCTCTGCATATCTATGAAGATATTCCATTAAAATCGGCCGTTTCTAGCTGCAATAGTCATTTGCAACATTAACCCTGTCTGCGCTGGATTTCTGTTCCATTTCATGTTATTTTAATGGGCATATAATGTGCCTTTCTTTAAGCACAAGGACATTTGTAAGTGCCTTTTGAACCGTAGTGTGCAGTTTCATTAGAATGTAACATTTCAAATGTCTACAAATGTCTACTGGGAGTATCACTATATGTATGTATATAAATATATATATATATACATACCGTATTGGCCCGATTATAGGCCGCACTTTTCCCCCCCACTTTAGGTCTTTAAAGTGGGGGTGCGGCCTATAATCGGCCTATAATTCGTATCGCCTGACGCACGGGACATGCAGCGCTGCAGGGGACCTGTATCCTCCTCTCTGGCAGCTGGTAAACGTCTGAATGATGTGCGCAGACAACCATCGCTGCTGCCGGCACTTCCACTGGGGCTTCTATGACGGAGCATCGGCAAAGAAGCCCCTACAGAGCTGCTGAACAGCAGCATAGGTTGTCTATGTGCATCGCCCAGGGATGCAGAGTGGCAGAGTGGCATATCAGCATATCTGGAGGGCATAAAGCATACATGAAAAGCAGACTAGGGCAGAGTGGCATATCTAGGGAGTAGAGTGGCGTATCTGGGGGGCAGAGTGGCATATCTATAAGTAAGGGGCATTATGAATTAAGGGGGGACCTTAAAATGACTATTATTAGCAAATTTCTGTTTGTATATAACATATGCTGACTAACTGCATAATGGATACCAAAAAATGTTAATATACATGTATTCCTGTTCATTAGATAAAATACTGTTTTATTCCACTAATTGTAAAATATTTGTTTCTTTAAAATAATCCGATAATCCGCCAATACAGTATTATATATATATAT